>JAOBAT010033568.1:0-30928 GCA_026413305.1 Hydrozoanthus tunicans | reverse complement strand
ATTTATAGGCCTATTATAATGAGAAAAATTATGTGCATAATTACTTTCTATTCACTCTTCACCCATAATACTACTGAAACGCAATATTAAGAAAATATTGGCGTTTATTAGGAACAATTGGTCAGAGTTCAGTACAATTGTTTCTGTCCGAATTCTGTGAAAAATTAACAAGTAACTGGTAACACAAGCTAGACAGCATTTTACTCAGTTATGAGCCTTTGCGTTGTAAAAAACTAACCCGACGCGCGATGTTAACAAGTGTCATTCTATAAACGAACTTTAAGCAAGTTAGTTAATGGGATCACACAGCGCCGCCCGATTTCAAAGGAGTTAACAACAAAACCGGGATAAAAACACGAATGGCTTAAAATGGACAAGAAAAAATCCAAAATTTTTCAAAACCTCGGGAAAGTATTTAAACTGGAAACTATCTTACGAAACAGGATTTGCTGTCTAAAAATGTAGTAGTGTTTGTAAGGCTCAAGGGCGTATGGTTTTTCTTTAACCGTCTGTTATATTCTTATATTAACCAAAGATCATAAAAAGGAAATAGTAGAGATTTAAACAGTGCATGGAAACCCAACCCACAACTTTTTAAAAGCTATTTGTTTGATGGTTATGTGAAGAGTTTCCAAAGTATATCACGCTAAATTGAGAAATTTTACACTCAACTAGGACCAAAAACACAGCTTCAACGCTTACAGGCTGTCAAAACGAGAAATACAAAACAAAAAGAAAAGAAAATAGAGTGAAGGAAATTGTTTCAAGCAATATCTTTGCAGGAATAGATCAAAACCTTACCTGAACCATTTTTAAGTACGAATTCTTGTGAATTTGAAAATTGGCATAATTCACACCGAGTTCTTTGAGTCTACCAAAGTTCTTAGCTTGAATCCGAACAGCCTTCTCAGTTTCTGAAACTGCAAGGCTTGTCACAAGCGCCAGAACAAACAGCAAATGCATCCTGACCAAAAACGCGGCTTCTACGCACTGATAAACAGACTATTAAAGTAGATACTCATACAAAAATTGTTTAATTAATAAACTTGAAATAAAAAGCGCGTATCATATTGCAGTTAAATTGAATTATCAAATAACAGGACTATTAGTTTTAAAAAGCTGAAATAGAAACCTAAATGTGTTTAAAAATGATGGTGTTGACAAGTTTTTTTTCAGTCTAACGAAAGGAAATTATTTTTTCGTTCCTTTTAGTTTTTTCACCGGATGACATTTATATGTTGTCCTAATTATAATTAATTAATAGAAGTTGGAGTTAAGTGAAACAGTGAAACAACATCATTCAGTATTTGTGTTGTAACGAAGTTTTTAATTTTGAAAATTGATTCAAGAGTAGATTATTGTTCTATTTTTCAGCCGTTTTTTGAAAAAAAGATAAAAATTACGTTAGTCATATGTATTGTGTGATACTGTCGATAATTCGTAGCTGTATATTATCACTGACGAGCTTAATTAGGGTGATGCTGGTTGCTAGGATGATGAATAGAAAAATGCGAGTTCCTCACGGCAGGTGCTTTTTTACTTAAGATATTTGAATTTTGCTTTAGTTTGGGGTAATTTATACAATTATTTAAGTGGTTTTGTAAAGTTTTCTGGGAATTAGTTACAACTTTTCTTATTTTCACTGTTTATAAGTCTTGAAGTTTATATACTTTTGCGTTTTTACGCACGAGCTAATTGTATGCATAAATAATGTGTTTAACGTCATCTAATCAAGTTTAATAATGTCATAATCAACATAACAGACTAACAGATGTCAAACTGAGTAGCATTAAACGGCTTGTGAAACTAATTAATAGTGTTGCTACAAGAATACAGCATGCCTGTTTGTTGACAATCTGCTGTCTTAAAATTCAAATGAGAATAAAACCATAAGGTTTGGATAAAATCTAGTGTTACATCTAAGAAAAACATGGAATGGTTTCTTGTTTTTTCGACTTTTAAAAATTGCTTGGAACAGTTTCTTATCCCTTTTTTTTCGGTTTGGATATCAAATCCATTCGAAGAAAAAAAAATTAAGTTCAATACAATACGGTTATTTTCCAACAAATGTGTTTCTAAAGAGAATTCAAGTAAAAGATACGGTTCTGTGCGATATCTGTGGAGAAGTTGACACGCTTGATCACTTCTTCATAGAATGCCAAGAAACAGCGAACCTTTGGCAGAGAATATTTTAAAATCTACTAATCTTACACTTATAATCTGCAGCTTGCAGTTGACAAACCCCGAAATTGTATATGGGATACTGCAAACTGAAAAAATGCACTAACACTGAATTGGGCATTTCTGATAGCGAAATGAAAATCAAAGTGAAAAGAAAAAAAGGATACAACCAGATGAACAAAACAGACTACTTTATAATAACACGATCAATAGCATTTCATTTACATCTCTACATTATTTAATTTTCACGCTGGACCTCAGAAAGCGCTTCAATTCTCCAAAAAAAGCAACACAAATGTAAGCAGTTATGATTGCTAGATAACAGAATGTAGAATAAAAATATTCGTTACGTTCGGGAGTATGAATATCCAAAATTCAAACTTCTCATACATAATTTTTTTGCTTTTCAAACTCGGTAGACATTCAGCATGGGCTACCTGTGGAAACTACAGCTTGGGGTGCCTGTGTTATTCAAAAGGTTTTCTCGTGCGAAGGCCTCACCGGCTGAGAGAAGCGATGGGCTCTGGGGACGAGAATGGAATTATCCTTGTCACCCGTGTAAGTTCAGGATTCCGCTGCAGTGTTTTGTAGTTTCTAAGACTAACATTTTTAACGGCCAAATAGTTACGATTGCAACCAAGGGGGTTGCTGCGCGCGAGACAGATTTATTATGAGCCCGCAGTTCAAACCACCAGAAGACAGATAACGGGCGATCGAAAGTAAAGAAGGGCCACGTGTAAAGGTACAAATATGTTCAAAACAGGATGTAAAACTTGTTGCTTTGTGACAGGTGCAAGTCGGGGTTTGGGTCGTGCGATTGCAGCTGAACTAGCGCGTGAACTTCAGGCCGGCAGAACTGCTGTAAACAGCACAACACTTGTTCTTGTGGCGCGTTCTGACGTCGAGCTTCAAGAGACGAAGCAAATAGTCGCCTCTCTCTCACCTTGTATCACCGGTAAGAATGAACAATCACGGTAACAAAAGTAATGGGGTTTTAAATTATCTTTAAGCTTCTAGTTGATATCAAATGGCGGTTGATTTAAAAAGGTGCTACACACTGTTTAGTAAGGTCTAGATATAAGCTAAAGCATGGCCTTTAATTATTACAAAACAAGGTGAACTGAAGGCCTTTAGTTACATAATAGGTGAACCATAGTATGTATTAAAACATGTTTGCACTACCGACAAAGTATTAGCTTACAGCCAAAAAAATATGTTATATTGGTGTTAATGAATTGTAATAAGTAGTTTCCCCACTGACTTTTATTTTAACCACAAACTTTTCACCTAATCATTTATCATGTCAGTTCATGTAGTTCCCCCCCTTCTTTGGGGGAACCAACTTTTTGAATGGGCGATATATCAGCAAAATGTTGAAACATAGTTTTAACAATCTCTTATTAAAAAGAAGATGATAACCTAAAATATGTTTTTATTGATCTAAGAAGTGAAAACACTGATCAGATGTAATGTTTTTTTCATTCGTGAACCAAAACCTGGGTCTGCTAATAAAGCCCTTCGTAATGTTTGGTTCACTACCATAATATTTTGAAAATTCCATGTACTTTAAGCGTATAAAGCTGTTAAGCTTTAAGACAATTCATATATTGTTATTTTGTATGCCTTGAATAAGTCAGACTTTGTAAAATTGGGTGAACCTTAGCCAAACCAAAGATTTTGTTGAAGAAAACTAACAGAAATTGATGATGAAAAATTTGAGAAAGTTTTGTTTGGACAGATAGAAATAAATGCATTTCTGGCGATCTCAGAAGTTCGAAATTTCAGAACTTTCCTGGGGAGCAGGCCCTGGAACCCCTAGAAAGCTTGCGCCTTTGGCACTTGTTGGGTCATGCTATGTGTGAGCTTAGTCCCCCAAAATATGCTCCAGTATCCAAGAGACATGAGGGCTTGGGTTGAGGTTTACTACTCCCCCCTCCTCCCTATATTCCTTGATCCGCACCTCCAATCTTTTTATGATCAGAAACTTAATAAACTTTACCCAGAAAGGGGGGGGGGGGGGTGAAGCACTTGAATCCCAGTATGTATATATGGGAGTAACCCCCCCCTAGGGTTTATTGCCACAATATGGCCACAGATGTTTTCTGCATAATTAGATAACGAGGTTCAATTACAATGAATCATTGAAATGTGTTTACTGCAATTTGTAGCACATTGTATTGCTGCAGACCTTGCAGACATGCAAAATGCAGAAGAAATAGCAACAAAGATTTTCCAGATGGTGAGTTTTATTTTTTATTTTGATTTCCAACAACATGGTTATTTCCACAATCAGAGTTCTCCCCACAGAACAATATAGCAGTGTTATTCCTGCACCACTCTGCTCTTTTCTGCAAGAAAAAAAATAAGAACAGACAAGAAATAACAAGGATTTCTTGAAACTTTTCCAAGAATCAAATAAAACAGGGTTTTCCTTTGATCAACAAGGTCATTAGCAATTTGATAAATGTCTACTGCATGCAGTCAGTATCAGCAGGAATACATCCTGTTATAAGGGAAGAGCAGTTATAAAACAAAAGAGTCTTTTTTATGGCAGAGCCTCTGATCTGCTCCCACTGGTACTTCTGCTCTTGGTCTAGGAAGAATGCTGCCAATCTTCAAATATATTAGATGTTGATTAAAACTAGAATAATTATGGCTGTGGTTGGACACCCCAAAGCTAATCTTGCCTGGTGCCCTTGCTGGTAACTATAAAAGCTTGAAAGTCATTAATAATGCTATGAAAGCTTGAAAGTCATTAATAAAGCTATAGGCCTGGGAGAACAGATTGCAGTTATTTGGGGTTTCCACTCTGGGGACAAGATCTGCTTGGCTTTTTCTACTGCACTCATGGATGAACTTGGTTTTATTACCATAAAATTATATAGATCGACCCTTCAGATTTGAATGGCTCTTAGCTGTGACACATTTTTATGTACACTTGGTCTTTTAAATTAGTAACTGTTGTTAATTTTCATTGTTAACTTTAAATATTATTCCCTATAAAAATAGCAATTATTTGTTTAGTTATTTTGACAAGTAGCTATTTTTGAATAAATGATAATTATGAATGAGCTTTTCAAACCAGGCATTGATATGATTATATTTAATTATAAAAGCAAAAAATGAAACAGTGTATCTTGTCAATCCGTTGCTACAATGGTGTTTCATCTGGTACTTCAATAAGACATATCAAGCCCTCTTCTCCATATGGCTCAAGGTTTTTCACTTATATACACATTATATAATTATGTTGTTTTGTTCATTACAGGTGAATCCAGAAAACTTCAGCCATGCGTTGTTTGTTCATAACGCTGGCAGCCTAGGCGACTGTACCAAGTTTATCAGTGATCTTGGTGACATTCCTTTTATACAGCAGTACTGGGGCCTGAATCTAACCTCACCTCTCATCCTTACGTGAGTATTTCATGCTACTACTGACAGGGTCTAAAGACAAGTTTCAGTTTTTGATATTAATGAGTCGGCTGTTATTTGATTCATTTGGTAGTTTGAAATGAAAATTCCTTTGTTTAAGGTCCCGAAGGTGATTAGATTTGAAAGGGTTTGTTCGTAAACATTACATCACCTGGAAATCCACCTATTGTAAGATTGGCCATTTCATGATCACTGGTGTTTATGCTAAGCCTTTTGCTCTTTGGTGAAAATAACTTGGATGGTTACAGAACTAACCCAGCCAAATGCGTGGTGATCACCCTGTGTCATAAATATCTGCAATTTAATTTAGATTATGTTTAATTAAACAATGATATCGACAAACAGAAGAAAAGCAGCATCCATAGTCAGTGTCTTTAGAACTAGTGGAAAATTTCTGGTAATTAAGACAAAGAACCTCATTAATTTGGAAATTTTTATTAGGAGTCTGAAACCCAGTCTGTTGCTATGATGACAAAAATGAACAATTTTTTTTAAGAAAACCTCAAGATAAATCAAGTCATCATATATTCATCCAATACCCCCTACTTTTTTGTATGCTGCCCTTCCCCCTCCCCCATTTTTTAAAAAACACTCAATCAACCTTCCAGGATGTGCAACCTGAATATTGTTGGGAAATCAGCAAACACAATTTTACACATAAGACTGCTGAGACTGTGAGTTTGCTTTTTTTGGTTGTTTTTTTGAAAGTTTGGTTTTGCTCAATTTGCAGTGCAAAGTTCCTGAAGCAATTTAAACATGCAGTGCGACATATTGTGAATATCTCGTCACTGGTGGCAGTACAGCCATTCAAGTCTTTGTGTCTTTACAACACAGGCAAGGCAGCAAGAGACATGATGTTTAGGAGTGTTGCTGTTGAGGAGGTAGGTTAAGCTTTGTTAAAGTAGGTTTTTAAAAAAGGTTAATTGTGGCATCATGGCATCCTTCCTTTCATGTTAAAACTGCTGCTGCTAATTTCATCTCAGATCGCTTCTGCTTGGAAAGAGACCTCCTAGAGCTTGGTTGGCTGCCAATGCTGGAAAATACCCAACTCAGCGTTCTTGAGTTCGGACACCATGCTCTATTTAGTGAAGCTTGGCCAGAACACTTGCAATTGTCTAGACACAATCCCCAATGTACACTAGCTCTAGTGTTGCACCAGTTAAAGAAAAATTCCTTAATCTTAGGTACTTTCCAGGACTCCATAACAGCTTTATTCAATCCTCTACCCACAAATGTAAGGCAAGGCCCAGATTTTAATACCTTTAAAATTGATTGTTGCAAAATAATATTTTATAATGCAGGGCGAGAACACCCTTAAGTTGAACCACTTGCAAATTTCAGATTCATTAGTTTTCTCAGTGTCCTTAGCTATGTTCACTCATATTTTCTTCTCCATATTTTTTAGAGCATTTTTAGATCTTTCAATTTTCAATAGTTTTTTTAACTTGTGTATTACATTTGTAATAAGGTAGATTTTAAGTAGTTATAGTTTCTTATTTAATACGACAGATGTAAAAGTACTATACAGAAATAACCCAACAAATCATTATTATTTTTATTATTATTATTATTATTATTTTTATTATTATTATTACTGTTCCTGACATTTCTGTTTAGATATTGGTCAATACAAGTTCTTAAAATGGCCTCATCTTGAACACCAACATATATCCATAGTATATACCTTTTGTAAAGAACTATCAGAGTATCTTTTCTGTGTAGGATGGATTGCATTGAAATTCAAGAAACCAGTCGTAGAGATGCTGGTGAATGAAACACAAACTAAGATAGTTTTAAACTCTTTATTGGGCTTTATTGGGTTTTTTTAGTAGGCCACGCCTCTAGAACACAGGTGCTAGCCTCAACCAAGGTTGTGATCAATACACTGTAGTTGGTAAGCACGTTTCTACTAAATAAGGGAAAAATCTCATTTACATGACAACTGTGGATTTTGTTATTTGAGTTTATGTTTGAGAGCAAGTATTTCTCTGCATGAACGACACCATTACATAATGGTATTGACCCATTTTAAATTTGCCTGGTGTCTGTGTAAACCTGAGACTGAAGTTTGTTAAAGGTGATAAAGTGTGAACCGATATCAATAATTTATTGAAAATACCTTTTAGAGCCAAGTGCGAGTACTGAACTACGCCCCTGGACCGCTAGCAACCGCAATGCACAGAGAAATCATGGAGCACTCGGCAGATCCACAGCTAAGAGAGATTTACAAGCGTTCTATGGAATCGGTACGTACAAGTAAAACTCAGGAATATCGTCAAAACATCCCTTGGTTTTGTGTGCTTTAGCTGCGGTTTACGCATGTTGGAGCGATGCTTTTTTTAAACTAAAAACTTGTTTTTGCAAGCTTGCTGAACATTATTACAAGAAGAACATTTTTCACTCTCTCTAGAGAAAGGCTGGAGGTCATTCAGAAAGTTGGGGCTTTTAAAAACACGTTATAACGTTTTGAACTAGAAAAAGTTTTATAATTTTTATTAAAGTAACCTGGTTTCGTGAAACTCTTGGTCGCGTTTCGGTTTTTAACAACCAGCGTTAATAAATCTTAAATCAATGTTACAGAGATCAATTTACCCAATTTTGACCTGAAGCATTTTGTCCGCGTGAACTTTTAGTTCACGAAAGAAGTGCTTAGAAGAACTAGCCGCATGCAAGTTTTTCTCACCCTTTTTTTATCAATGAACAGAGCAAGTAAACGAGTTTTATATTTCTTTTATGAAATAAGGCACACAAACAGCCGACGTATGCGGAATATCTCCTATATTATAGTATTAATTTATCCAGTTACTTCGTCTTAGGGTTAGATGTTGCACTCTGGCGATATTTCACGTATTGTGGGGATCGAATAAGACATTTTCGAACTGCGCTCCACTGCATGTGCTCAAACAAAGCCTTCAAGTTGAGGCTGGGTGCTCAAAAATACAGCAAATCTATTAAAAGTGAGCGTCGAGCCTGAACTTGAAGGTTGTGTTTGTTTGCAGTGAAGCGTCATTCGGAAATGGACTATTTGAATCGAAAAGTTTTAGCTTCGAAGCGATCATTCAGAGGCGTTAGTTTTGAGTAATGAGTCTCAAGACTTTGGACATTGAAGAATTTGTAGCCTTTTCTTAAATTGGTGAAACTCACGTCTAGTGAGTACTGATTAGAATTATAAAGTTGACAGTGTTTCAATTTTAATTTTCAGGAAACGGTTCTGTCTACACAACAGTCGGCTAAGAAATTGATTACAATCTTAAAAGCAGACCAGTATGAATCAGGGGACCATATTGATTATTATGACGTTTAACAGACCATGCAGTGTAAACTAAGGGACCATATATTAATTATAAAGACGTGTAACAAACTGGTATAAGTCAAGGGAAGGTCATGATCATTGCTACGGAAGATTGGCTAGTGTGAAGCACAGGCAGCTGATGCTAGTGTTAACGTGTTATTCGACACCTTTTTTTTTTGAGAACTTATTTTACCTTTAGGCATGAAATGCGAACGTTGTAGTTAACTGGGAATAAACCTTTCCAAGTTAACACTTTTGAAGTTTTTTGCTATTACTAGTTTGATGGAGCTGAAGAATTTCTGGGGGATTGAGATGTTGTAAGAAATTGCTAAGAGGGGAGATTTCGAACGCCGCGAGGCCACTTCAAAATTCTACACTTAAACCGTAAAATACCCCAAATTTGCCGTCAGGTCAAAGTCAGATAAATCTTGTTGAAGTGGAACTGAAACCTGAAATCGATTTTTGTCAAATATAATCTTTAAAAGATGAAAACGATATGTAAACATTTTACCTCGTGTCTCGTTATGTGCCGCGTTGTACCGGCGGCTCAGAAACAGGGAGTAAGCGGAGAAGAGTGAGGCTATGACGTCAGATATATGGGGAAGAATGCATGCGGGTTGGAACTGAAAAGACTCATTGTTGAAGTAACAACTTAAATCTTTAACTTTCATTCTTGACTGTGTAAGCGAGTTTATGACAACAAATTAAGCGCTTGGTCGCTCGTCACACGTTACCTTCGTTTACCACTGTCAAGTTAATTTAATTCCCTATAGTTTTGCATTGCGCATCTTTTCTGTGTATACTAGAAATTTTACAATGCTTACACATTTTCGTCATATTCTAGTGAATGTTGAGCTCTCGAAGTCGTATCAGCAAAAAAGTAGTTTTCTTCATAATATATGGGGCTTTTGTTTAACTCGTTCAAGTCTCCCCTTGGAAATGGGGTAAAAAAGCACATGTTTTGCCAGTTTTTCTACAGTTTCTCCTAAACAAGCATGGGTACCCCACAAGTTGTTTTCGTCAAATTTTAACAGGAATATCTGAAGAGAAAAATTAGGAAAAATCTGAGTTTTGAAAGTGTGGAAAAATATAAAAAAACAGAGGCAAGAATACACTGTTTTTTGAGGTATTTGAAACATAGTAACAACTAAAACACACAAAAATGCCTCCTTACCAAAAATGTTTTTTGCCGAAAATGACAAGAAAATTATTCTCCGAACCCAGAAGAACTCTTTTCGTTATTTTTCTTTATTTCCCTTTCGCTCCTCGATGTTATCTTGGTTGGCCACATGAGGAATTTATAGTTTTAATTTCAAGCTTACAATAACAGAAAAATGGCCCTGGAGGAGGTATTTGTATCAATCATATCTCAATAGTTAACATGGGCTCACCCGTTTTTTGTCCCATTTTTGCAGTTTACATGTAATGATTGACAAATGAAGAAAGTTTGACAAAAATCTAGGTCAATGAAATGACCTTATTAAGCGCCGACGCACAACGACCCGAAACGCGCATTCAACTAGAATTCATTAGAAAACCGCGGGACACAAGAAAAAAAATTCAGCAAGGACTCCACACCCTTAATGGTTTTATTTAAAAATATTGATTTAGGGCTTAGATCCCATTTGACCATCAGTAGAAAGAACAGCAACACTAAGTTCTGAAGCAGTTCGTATAAAGCGCTTTTTGCTGGATCGGAATTATTGCGTCAGTTATTTTCCAATCAGATCAGAAAACCTTCAAAATGAATGTTTTTAAATGAGTTTTTAATTTCGCAAGTTTTCCACCCCGTTCGGAGTCGCTGAATTTGATTAATTTCACTGAATGAATGTAAACTCGAAATAACTTAAAGCGCCGGTAAGCTAAAATATATTTTGCCACATACGGACGAAACTTGCACGAACTCAGACAGGTACTAAAAGGATGTTATGTTTTCCTAAAGTAATATAAACTAGCTGAATTTATATCTTCTAGAAGAAAAAGCATAAACGCTGTTTAGTTGATGGTATATCAACCTCAACTCCGCCGATTTAAAACGTTTGTCACATTAACTATCGCTAAATAGTGTTATGTAATATATGTTTTTATTGTTTTTTTAAGCAACAAAGACTCGATACTGACATGTCACTCGATTCTTAGGCTTAGAATTAGACTTGATTGAATAAGAACAGGCACTTCCATTTTCAGAGGCGAACTTGCTATTACACTTCGGAGAATTAACTCAATTTGGGTTAAAAACTGTGGTTAAAAACTTAACTTACTTAACGGCTTCGCTCGCTCACGCTCGCGACTGACAGCTACAACAATACTGCAATGTTTTAGCGTGGTTCCCGTTAAACGGAAGTTCTGTTTACCGGTTCAACAATGGATTTGATGCCATTTCGCAATTTGTCACAAGCGAGCGTCAAAAAGGCACTATTTTTAAGTAAACTTTCCGCTCCACTAGCACCGAACATGCGATTTCACATTTTTCTAAATTTCTCGAAAACGAAAAAACAGTTCACCCAAGGGTTTCTTTTGGCAAAATATAAAGAAATTGGATTTTTCACTTCTGTTGACGAGTTTTTGATTTTCTCGGTCATTCGCTCTTAAAATCTTTTTTCTTTTCACAAAGCGTCACTGAAACAAAAGAGAGGGCGCCGAATGAGCAAGGCATCGTCGAAAAGGTAAAGCAAGAATGAAATGGGTTATTTGCAAGCTGATGTGGCCGTCGATCCTCGTTGCTTAAGATCCCTATGAATTGAAACGGAACTGTTGGAACTAAGAAAAGAAAACTCAAAGCTTCGAAAGAAGTTGGAAGATGTCAAGAAGGAAATCAAAATACTTAAACGAGTTTAAAAAGATGCTGACCGTCGTTTTACTTTTGATATCGAAAGATACAAAAACACTGACATAGGTATCGAGTTCTACACTGGCTTTAATATATGTAGCATCTTCATCTTCTTTAAGTTTAAAATCTTAATTAAGGTCTTCTATCAAATAAATACCTTCTCAATTTAATAAATGACTTTCCTTCATGTTTTTGTATCTCTATTCCCTTTTTCGTGTCCCCTGTAACGATCCCTGAAGCCTTTGTGAAACAACACTCGACCCAGGCTACCACTCGTTTCCAAAGTGAATCAATACTCCCAAGGGAGCCGGCTTAATCAAATGAGGCTTTTTCCAATTTTAGTGGATCGAGAGGCTAAGACGACACTCAGGCTACCACTCGTTTCCAAAGTGAATCAATACTCCCAAGGGAGCCGGCTTAATCAAATGAGGCTTTTTCCAATTTTAGTGGATCGAGAGGCTAAGACGACACGAAACGACTTTAGACTGGCTTTGTGTCTCTTTTAAACGAAACACGTGTATACGGGACCTGAAGTACAGGACTTGAAATACCTGCTGTGTACTGGATCTCGATATTCAGCTGAATTGAATTGTTTTAATAGGTAAGTTTGCTCAATGCATGCACGATCAAGTAATTTAAAAATAGCTTGAAATCTTAAGGCTTAAGTTCCGGGATGTGTTTATAGTTTTATTTAAAGCAATGCCTTCATAGCTAGTGCAGAGCTGCCAACCCCCCAGATTCCCAAATCTTGTGAAACATGAACACAAGGCATGTAGTTCTGGATTCCTTTCCGATAGTGGCCCGAGCGATTTAACAGCATGGAAATAATGTTAATATACGCATGTGTGGTCTAGGAAGCCAGATACAGTGGAATCCCGGTTTAACGATGTGTCAAGGGGACGTCAAAATTATATCGTTAAACCGGGATATCGTTATACCGAGATTCCCGGTATAACGATATTGTGAGAAAATTTCTAAAAATATAGTTATACCGGGAAAAAAAGGTGACGTACTAGTTTTACTCTGTGTTCACTAATAAATTTGTAATTAATACTTTGTAATGTCAAATGGTTCACAAAATAAATAATGATCTAAAGCGGTTTAAAACACATCAATCAGCATTCATGGCTGCTGGAGCGTAAGCAAGAACAATGATTGCTGACAGAAGCATTGATGTTTATTAATTAAAATTTGTTTTGTTATAAAATCAGCATTTCCTGTGCTCTGTCATGTTGATTTTATCGTTATACCGGGAAAGATTTTGCTCTAGGGGAAGAAATCCCCATCGTTAAACCAGTGTTTTGCCCCATACATTTTACTATAACTTTTGCCGGGGAAACAAATGTTTATCATTATACCAGGATTATTGTTAAATCGAAGATCTTTAACTGGGAGTCTACTGTAGTGGCAGCAAACTGTAGTGTAGTGATCAGCTGCTTTCACTATTCCAGTGCTGACAGCTCTTTAGGGTATATGCTTAGTATTGCATAAAAGGGCTGGTGGAACCCGTTTAATGTATGGCAGAGAAGGTTTAAGCGAGCGCCGATGGCATGAGCCTCCCGGGGGATGGGGGATGGGGTCTGGGGATATGCTACCCCGGGAAAACTTCGCAAACTACAGTGGCTGAAATACCAGTTCTGCGTATTTTTTGGATATTTTTAAAAGTATTTTAGGGATCAAGTTTCATAAAGTTCGGCGACAATTGTCAGTTATTTAATAGGCTTTAAACCTTGCTGAATAAGAACCACTACGAACCAAGCTTAGAACGAAGCCCATTACGCCTACTGTGTGGTAAATCCGACTTGGCATAGATATGATATGATCAGTATGATTGTAAGCGGAACTAGGGACTCGTGATAAAAGATACTCAAGAAATACTGTATATAGGTTTATATGCAAATACATAAATACTTTTTTTGCAAAAAGAAGATAATAGCAGAGTGTGGAAAGGACATACTCTTTTTTAATATGGTCGTCAATTGCTGGAAATTCAAGTGTCAAACCGCCAAGGAATTCTTTTAGGAGAGTACAGAAACCCAAACGAAGGCATCTTGTTTGAGAAGACAGACAAATGGAATCTCGATCGGCGTAAAAACAATTGCGCGGCCTTCTTGCTGTCGCCTCAAGCTGTTTTCTTTTAACTCTTTACTTGTAGCCAATTAGAAAGTCTCGCGCATGATTCGCATTGAATGACATTTCTGGAATTTCGCGATTTTGTTACTATGCAAGGACTTAATTCAGCATTTCACAGGGGTTTTCACCGTTGCAGACACACTTGACACAGGCATTTGAGTGAACAAATGGGCATAATATACCCAAAACTTAATTCATTTCTAGAACAATTATCAAACAGAGTAAATAAGAAATCCAATGCGCTATTTAATTAGAAAAACATTGGAAAACCAGGTG
This sequence comes from Hydrozoanthus tunicans, assembly GCA_026413305.1. Classification (NCBI taxonomy): domain Eukaryota; kingdom Metazoa; phylum Cnidaria; class Anthozoa; order Zoantharia; family Hydrozoanthidae; genus Hydrozoanthus; species Hydrozoanthus tunicans. The sequence continues at coordinate 16,784 of JAOBAT010033568.1, read as the reverse complement.
AGTTTGATTATTATGCAGGTGAGCAGGTGACAAGGCTTGAAATCTTGTGACACCCACTCAATGTGGGTGAATTGACAGCTATGCTAGTGGTTGAGTGGTTAACGTGTTTGACTCAAGATCTGGTCTCTGTGTTTTGTCTGGCTTGAGCAAGATTTGTTTCAGTCGACAGACTCATCTGCATTATTCAACAACAACAACAACTTTAATCACACTCATTATTCACAAGAAATATGACAATTATACAATCATAAAAATAAGAAATTTACAGATTGAAGAGTGTAGGCCACTTGTGTGTCACCATTAGGGGTAATCAAGACAAGCAGCCTTTAGACAATTGATTAACGATATACTTAAGGCCAGGAGTGAATACATAATACTACTGATGTCATTTAATATAAAAATTATGTGAAAAATCTTGACAAGTTTTATCCAAAGGAATAATACAGTATACTTAACTTGTTCATACAGTCAAGCTACTCTTATTATTAGTCTCTTTTGGGACAGGGCTGATCAAGCAAAAAATGGCAGACGAAAAATTACTGTTTTCTATGATCCAAGGGATGTGGCAAAGCAGCTGTATTTCAGTGTTGCTTCATCTTAAAATCCCTGAGATTCTCTGTACAAGCGAGAAAGAGTCACTCTCTATCAATGATGTTGCAGCCAAGGCAGGCTGCAGTTCTTCAGAACAACTTTACCAGGTGATGAGAGTGTTAGCGCAGTGGGGAGTTGGTCGTGAACTGGACAACAAAGAGTTTGCTGCAAACAGAGCTATAGAGCTTCTTCGCCATGATCAAGGCACGAGTCTTGGCCACATGGCTGAGTTTTGTCTTTCAGATCTATGAGAAGTGGCTTGCATGCACAATATTGCCAACTGCCGTAAAAACTTGGACATCGGCATTCAGGTCAGTACAGGTTCACTGTGCTACAGACTTTAAGTTAAAATTTTATATGTATTTAGTATATACTGGATTGAATGTGTCAAAGCAATACTAATCAGGTTATGTTTTGTGTTACATGCATTGCCTGTGGTAATATTAATTAAAGCAGCCTCATAAAAGGTTTGGTTTTTTTATTTCCCGTCACCTTAAATTATAACTTTTAATCAGAAAAGTTTATTTCTTGCAAAAGAATCCCTAATCTGGGCTCACAATGAAATCATACAATTTGTGATTGGCTCAGGCATTGACATCACCATGGCAACTTGCTTTTAATTGCAACAATTGAAAGCTGCATTATTCCTATTATATCTTCATAACCATTTGGAGAATTTAGTATTTCATACAAACTAAGTCACTTGTAATTTGTTTTTGAACAAGGCCCTTCAATTTTTCATTTTTTTGGTAAATTCTGGGGACTTAATGAAGAACCCACAACACTTGTCCAAAAAGAGTAGGGGCTCCTGGTGTCATGCTCTGTCTACTATGTAAGACCCTCAATACCATTATCGTCTACGTAATATGAAATATAGGAAACTCATAAATGCTAATGCTAAGCGCTGTAAAAAATTATTATTACATTGTCTAACGTTTAAATCACTCCATTTTAGGAAATGCCCCTGCTTCATCGGGTTGTTAAGTTGCCATAGTGATTCAAATCAAAGGACAAAACATGATCAGGGGATTTAGCTGGAGGGGCTTAACATTAAGTATGGGCTCTGTGACGTAACTGTCCAACTATAGGTGTCCGATTATTACAGCCATGCAACTGTCCAATTACACTGTCTGATTACAGCTTTGCAGATAATTATTGCAAAATGAATCATCACATTTTAGGAAATAGTAATTTTTCTGATTAATGATTACTATGGTAAGAAATGGTGATTAATACAGGAATTTGATAACACATGACTTTTTAAAAAATGTCTGACTGATCTTTTACAAACATAAAGCACTTGAAATTTGCTCACGGCGGGCATAAATGCACTTGATTTCCCCACCATCAAACATGACCCAAATTTTCTGTGGCGGGGGCATATTTCTGGAAACTGGGTCTGTTCTGTTCAATGGTGGGAGCCAGGTAAAAATTAAAATAACTGTGAAGTCGAGTTGCCTGGTGCTGTTGATATTAAATCAACAAGTGCTCTGTCTTGAAGTCTGTCATGAATGCTTTTCTTTTATTTACTGGTGTCAGTTATACACCATCTGTGCAAAATGTTAGTGAATTGGGGAGTGACATCATTTATTCAAAAAAATTATAAAAGAATTTCAATGAAACATTATTTTAGAAAAAATCAATCTACTTTGCAAGTCTGCTCAAGCCTAAGTACTATGCATTCTTTTATGTTTTTTCTTGAGGGACACCTGGCCATGGGATAATCGTAACAACTAGGTTTTAGTTGTTTTGGAGTAAGAAAAAAATGTTTTTCTCTTGAAGTTTTTAACAAACCTTTTATTCATTGGGCTAATTTTGCTTCTTGCTGCAATACCGTAATTTCTATTAGCTCAAAGCTATTCATTTTTTTTGTTTGCAGTATAAAGTGAAAATCATCCTGCTTTCAGTAATTTCTGATGCAATTTTTTTTTAGTTTGCATATTGATCAATATTGCACAGCAAAAACCAATTTTCAGTATACTGGACAATAATGATTTTAAAAATTTGTTTATAGCAACAAACAACAGGTTTTATCAAAAAATATATTTTCTTTAAAAACATGGGAGTATCATAGTGTTTTGTTTGCAGTGTAAAGTGAAAATCATCTCTGCTTTCAGTAATTTCTGATTCAAGTTTTTTCTATTTTGCGTATTGAACAATGTTGCACAACAAAAACCAAATTAATTTTTAGTACTGGTCAATAATGATTTTAAAAATTTGTTTATAGCAACAAACAACAGGTTTTATTTAAAAAAATGTATTTTCCTTAAAAACCTGGAGTATAATTAATATTTAAAAATGCAAAGCAAGAAACAGGTTTTTACTCTTAGTAAAAGACGTGGTTTGCTTATAAGAAAAAACATTCATTTGGGCATTATTCAAATATTGAAACAAATAGCAATTTAACCTTAATTAGTGAAAGCTGTGTTTTTCTTTGCTAATTTTCAAAGAAACATGCAGCAAGTTTTAATTTATTTAAAGCTACAGTTTGTTGAAGAAAACAAAACAGGGTATAACATTTACACTTGGAAACAAACAGCAAGTTTTGGCAAAAGCTTGTTTGCCTTTAAGACAAAAAACCATCATCAGGTAGTATTCATTGAAACATGTGCAGCATTTAAGTTTTATTTAAAGCTGTGGTTTCAAAAAGGAAAAAAAGCGTAGGGAACAAACAGCAATTTTTGTAAAAGCTGTGTTTTCTTTAGAGAAAAAAATATCATCAGGTAATTCTTATTGAAACAGGCAGTAAGTTTCAGTAGTGAAATCAATGTAGTTTTGAAAGACATTTTGCTTTAGGGAAAACAACAGGACAATTAACAACATTCCTTTCAACAAACAACAAGTTTTAGTAACAGCAGTTTAACAAACGGCTATAGTTTTAAACGATGTATTTAAAGACAAAACTCAAAAAGGTTTTTGAACATGGATTATTATTATTACTTGGTATACTGAAGGAAAATATTTCAATTTCCCAAAACCTAATTGTTGTTTCATCTGTTCTTTTTCATTTTCCTATTTTGGATATCAATATTTACAGTTCTTATTTTTCAAATCTAATCAAAGATAGGAATTTTTTATTAGTCGTTTTCTATTGCAAATATTTAGGAAGTTTGACTAGTCATTCTCTTTTGCAAGAGTAATCGCTCCAAAAAGATTTTGCTTACCCCAGTGGCTCTCAAAAGAACCGTTTTCTTTTTTGCTTAAAACCGGTCCAACAAAGAAGGGAACAGGCTTCAAACAGCAAACATCTCATCATTCTTACACCCAGCAAACTGAAGACAACTTCACTTTATTAAGACACCTTTTGTACCATCTCTTTTTACTTCGGCAGTTTATACGGGCTGCCTGAATTCGCGTCAAAGATTGCTGACCTCATTGACTGGCAGACAGTGGCGAAATCGAGTGCATTTATGCCCGGTGTCGCTATTCTTTCTGGTTTTTAACCATAAGTAAATTACTTAAGTAATAACCTAAATACTATCATTTTTGCCTGTTAATCCTATTCCTTTTTGTTTGTTTACAAAATGGAATTAATTGAGAGATTCAAATAAGTTTAAGTGTGTGAATATAATTATACTATATGATTGTGTGGTATTATTAACTAGTTCACAATTAAATTTTGATGTACCAACCCAGGCCATGCACTTTAGCAATTTTACAAAAGAAATTCATCATGGGTGGTGGACCAGAGGAAGGGGGGTGCGGGGGTGGGGCACTGGCCCCCCAAAGATTTCAGTCTGTCTAACTGAGTTCATTACGAACTAGTAAAAGTTCCACTGAGCCCCTCTCCCCCCCCCCCTCCCAAGTATTTTTTTACTTCCGCCACACATCATCATTAGACCATTTCAAAATGAAGATGCTTTGGAGAATTGAAAACAACAGACCATAGTTTAAAAAATGAACATGAATGTGTTGGTACTTCTTGTTAAAGTCGATTGGATTTTTAATTCTTTCTTATTATACGGCCCGGAGTATGTAGTTTGCACTGTTAAGTACAGAGTATAGTGTTTGTATGTACGTCGGTGAATCGTAAGCTTATGGTAGCTAGTCACGTATGGTTGGGGTCAGGTTCATCTGCCGTAAAAGCGTCGTAGCTAAACCTTTCGAACTTTTAAGTCTTAGGCTTCGTTTACACGGTACCGGTTTAGATTGTAACCGGCGGTCGAAAATTTGCACGTTTAGGCGTTTCCGTACAATTATTTAACCGGCAAGCGGTAGAAATTTTCGTCCGGCAAAATCGAGGTCATTTTTTGTCCGGTGCCGTCAAAAAGATAATTGGTACCGTGTAAACACTTCAACCGGGTATATTATTGTACAGTTAGAGGTTTGACGATTGATCTACGCATGTTCACGTGGTAAATGGCTGACAAATAAACGCGGGTTCAAAGTACGATCTCAGATAGCCGGTCTCGTGTAAACAAAATATATTTTCGGGCAAAAAAAGAGACGGTTCCGTGTAAACAGTATGCTCTGTACTAGTTTGCGACCGGTTAAAAAATTAACCAGTACCGTATAATTGTAGCCTTAGTCTCAGTCTTGCTAAACTTTTCGGTCTTAGTCACTAGATGGTAATTCTAGTGTTAGTTTAAGGTTCGTTATGGCTCGAAAAATGACTGTGTAAGTCATAAACGTTTGCGTAGTAAGTTTTTTAGATTTTTGCTGCATTTTTGTAGTATAACTTTTAAGGAGAATGAGTTTTTACCCCCTAAGTTCTATGCACGTTGTTAATCTTCAGATTAGCACACGGCTTAGATGGACGAGAGTACTGCGATGATAAGGAGTTCAAAGAGACAAATAAGGCATTTGAGGTGCGTCACTGCAATTACAGCTCACCTATCGGAACACCTGAGAGAAAAGTTCGGATGACCGAGAGTTACAACGATGCAATGTTGTACATGAACTCGCTTCACGCAGGGAAAGATGCAGGGGTTTTTGATGTGTACCCGTGGAAGGAATGCCAGAGGTTGATGGATGTGGCTGGAGGGAACGGAGAGTTCCTTGCTGCTGTAATGTCTCAGCCAGGCTGCGAGCACATCAGAGGTACGCAACCGATAACGGGCAGTGTCCGTAATAGGTAAAGCCTTTCTAGATGATACAATGGGCTAAACATTTTTACGTAGTTGTTATTATTGGAAATGAACTTAGTGGATAACTCGAAAGACCTTTGATCTTGTGATCCATTTAGAGTCAAACGACAATTCGGCATTTGCCTGATGAGGGTCTTGCGACACGGCCGCATCTGTTACAATAGTTTTTAGTAAATGAGTTAATGATTATTTCCAACTGGATAATTCACAACATTCATTCTCATCTTCGTTTGTTGTTTTTGTCTTTACAAGACATCTTCAGAATTTTTCTCAAACGCTTGTTGACAAATGTTTGCAACTTGTTGTTGGGTGATATCGTACTTCGACCTCCATGACTCTGATCAACCAAATACTTTTTTTTATTGGAGTTGAAGATTCTGAGCTTTGTTTTGAAGGAGATGACGCGTGAATGTTTCATCATCTTTTTGGTTTCGTCTTGCATTTTTTGTCCATTGCAAGATAGGAGCGCATTGCCATCTTCGAAGTCAAGATCGTCAAGTATAAAAATATATCGTTAGCATAACTCTGTTTAGTATTTTTTGAAACCACTCTCAGCAAAGAGATTCCTCTGTAGTTCTTACATTTTCTCGGGGAGTTTGGAGATGTTGCTTTCATTCCATTCCGTTGGCGTTTCCTCGTCTTCCCAAATTTTCCAAAGAGCTCATACAGCATATGGATTAGCATCACTTGAATTTTCTTGAAACACAGATGCGATCTATTTGTTTTTCGGTGATGTTGTTCGGAGAAACCAACGTTGGCATGTGTGTTTATTGTGGGGGGAACACAAAACCCCCAATGACACATTTGAGGTCTGAGGAGAATTTTCGTTTTCGTTCATCTCACCTAGTTCGTGTCTTCCGTAACTTGTTTACCCGGTGTTATCCTTCCCTATTTGCGCGTTAAAGTCTTCCATGACGGTGACCAGATACTTTTGTCCTTTTTATCCAGTCTCTTCTTCTTCTTCTGCGTCATTTGTAGTTACATCAGAGCGCGTGCCTTATTTGAAATACTTAATAATCAGGAACAGTTACCAGGCTTTCGACTGCAACAAGCAAACTTGTAAAACAGTTTTATTACGATATATTGTTAATTTTAATATTTTATCAATGTATTTTCCATTTGTAATTAGCTGAATGTTTTTACCGTGTCTAAATAAATGTACTACCTACCTACCTACAAGCAACAAGCTTTTCCATCATTTTGAGTCAAATTAAAACTGATGTAAGAGCTCTTCGAGTTCCTTTATTCAGAAATAGGGTCAAATATGGCTTGTAATTAAGGAAACTTTGCAGGGTGGTCCCTATAAAGGTCTTCGAAATAAATATATTTATATACACAAGTGGGGTGAAGGTTTGAGAGCCACCCCCCCCCCAAAAAAAAAAAAAAAGTCCGTAGTACACTCGCAGGAATATTTTCGCGTTACTCCAGAGAGGCATATGCCACAAAATGAAGCCAACAAACTTTTTTCTTTTTAACTTTCCGTTTGTCACATAAGAAGCTTGAAGTTGACACGCTTGTATTATTCCCCATTTGCCTTACCTATTAACGGTTATGAGATTCAACAGTCTACCTCAAAATCTTATTGTTCATCTCTATACTCAGGGATCTTGTTTGAGATACCCCAGGCGATAGACGGCGTAGGGACGATTTTCTCTTCCAAAGGTACAAACGAGGAAAGAATTACTTTGGTGAAAGGCGATTTTCTTCAACCCTTCCCATCAAATCTTCAACCTGATGCCGCCATTCTGAAATCAATCATCTCGACAGTGAAAAGGGAGCATCTTAAAACGATAACAAGAAACATCAGGAAGACCTTAAAAACAGGAGGCAAGTTGCTGATTCTGCAGGGCGCAGCGCCAGATGCATGCGACAATTCACACAATGAAACCAGCAAAGGTTTCCAGCCCGGATTTTTTGGAGTTGAAATTATGGCCTTTTATGACAATGGTAAGATTGATACAGTAGAAGGATGGAGCCAGTACTTGGAAGAAACGGTAGCTCCACAAGGATTTAGACTCAATAATGTGATGCGAACAAGAGGAATTCTAATTCTTTATGAACTGATAGTAGTTTAATGAACTGTCTTTTTTCCAAAGATACGGCTGTAAAACTCTTGTTGAATGTTTTAGGAAAAATGAAAACAAACCTTTTTTTAAAAAAAGATATTTGAAAATAATTGCACGTGTTTTAGAAAATAGAATGAAACTATTGCACGCCCAAACACCCAGGGACAAGAGTCTGACTGTAATAGTGAGAGAACGCGACGCGGACGACTATGACATACAGAGAACAATAGTGAGTTCAATAGCTGCACGTTGGAATGCACCGCGCGCGCATTCTGTCCAACTTTACGCCCCTATTTTGAGAATTACAACGTGAAGAACTCTATCAGTTAAAGTTTGCATGAGTACGAGAACGACCTACAGAAAATTTTGTTCAGCTATCGTTCTTGAATTTAATGTGCACGGCATTTTAGAGAACGAGGAAATACCCTGTAAAGCGCAAGGACATCCACACTTGGAAATTTGTGAATCAAGAGCAAACGCAAGGTGTGCGCTTTTCTTGCGTTTTCGTTTATGTTTGCGTCTCTGGTGTGAACACGCGTTAATAGATTACCGTGAAGTGCGGAATATTCGGTAGTTGTACCCAAACTTTAAAGAGCGTAAGACACGAAATCAGTTTTTCAATTTTCAAAAAGTATACTATAAAAACATTGGTTTGCCAAGTTTGAGAAACATACGATGAAAGTATGCCAGGATACGGCGTGTAGAATTTTAGTTTTTTCCCGCTAAAAGTGTCGCCTCCAAAAGACCAACAATGTGACGTAACAGGTCACGTGCGTCTTGCCTCACTCCATCTATAAAGGTGCTACGAAGTAAATAGATAAGTCGATTTTCGTAACAGCTAGAGTTTTCGATAGAAAATCTTTTAGTAAGATATGTTTTAATGTCGGTTTTGGAAAAAGGACAAACCAGAAGTGTATTTCTTGTTAGCCGTGGTAGCACACAGGGTCGCTGCTGTTCGCTTTGAAAAATATTGTTCGATTATGGAGAAATCCTGTAAACCCGCTTCGTAATGTCAACAAAGATGCATTGGGGACGCTTTGACGATGACTGAAAATGATACACATACGAAAAGTAGGCTCAATTTCTTTCTTAGCAGTACCGGTGTCTGTTTAGTTCGATGTTTTAAATCGGACATTGTAGGAATGAAAGAAGTGTAGAGGGTTGTTCAAATTGCTGACAAAATGTCACTAGTTTCTAATGAAGCGTGTTAACTATCCTTTCTAGCTTTGTTTTGCTCCAAGGATCAACGACACAAGCATCAGTTCAACGTTGCTATATTTTGAACTCTTCGTTTACTTTTGAGCGTAGCATTTAAACCCACCGAATGCTTTTTGGAGCATTTCCTGTAGCCTTGTTTGTGTTATCAAGTTAAACAGTGAGTTTCAGTTGAATGCATCATTAGTTGCCGACAACAGCTATATAGAACCGGCAAAAGATTGTCGTTCTTTCTTATTACGAAAGTGACTTAATTCTGAAGGATTTTGTCATAAACTTTCTTTGTGTTTATATCATTTCTTTTCATTTTTTCCTTTTAGTTTTCTCCGTTCACTAGCTGCAATAGCGTGATTGCAGAATACATTTCGATGTTTTTAGCTTCGTTGCGAGTTGCTTTAATCTAATCAGTCGATATATTAATTACATGCATTGAATGCATCATGGATGTTCAATGTACAAAGATTACGTGGTTTTATGGTTTTTCATTAACAAATCGAAGATTATAGCTACTGGAATATTCTTTTTACTGAACAATCATTTTTTTTCATAGGTCAAGGATCAACATCACTCCCGCTAAACAACGAACCATCCGTGTAGCGTTAAGTAAATTTGAATGCATTTTAAGATTTTTATACGGTGAAATAATTTATTGTTTATGCTCTGATAATCTAGTAGATACAAACTTTATTTTGAAGGCGGGTTTTCTACACACACGACTGTTAGCAAGTCGCATGGTCGCAGGAAACATAAAATAACGATTTTGCCCAAACTAATTAATTTCTTCAGGTAAGTGGTGTTCTTAATAGGTGTTGAAGTCTTTCACACAACCAGTTTCAACTGTGAACCAGTTCAACAGTTTTCTGGCTTGATATCCGTACAAGTAAGCAACGTGTATAACCTCGACAAATATAAGGTGTTAACTCGTTAAATTAAGCAACCTTGAATCAGGCAAAATACAATTTCCCAGGTGAATACGAAGCTTTTACTCCAGTCCAGCAAGGATCGTTTTAGAAAACGAATTAAGTCAGCTTTTTAGCCCTTCCGTTAGGACACTATTCAAACGCCGGGAGGTTCCAGACATCAAAGAATCTAAAAACGAAAAGGGTTGAAAAGGGAGTAATTTAAGATTGCCGGGGTGGGGAAACCTTCTTTGGACTCACTTCGAAAGCTAATTATCAGTATCAACAAGGCTGAAGTCTAGTTCGCAAAAACTTGGAATTTATGTTTAATTTTCAATGGCTAACGATGCTTGTTCTATCGGGTATTCCAAATGACAAACGAGTTTAACAAAGAAACAGTTTATATAAGTAAAGCAGTTTCTGCAGCTATGGGACTTGGTTTTTATCACGCAGACCAAAATCAATCGAAAAAACTTCTGAAATTTAATTATAACAAAATTTAGAGAGAGAGGGTGCGTTCGAGACAAAGAAATTGTTGTACAAGGTGACAGTACAAAATTCGGAATATCCTGCGGTAACTTCAAAGTACGTTCGCTTGTTTTATTTTCTCATAGTACTTGCTGAGAACCTGTTAACACGACACTTATATTTTAATCATGACCGCAAATTTCCCGGCACCGTTTCAAACAATAAGACTCTAAAAATAGTTTATTCTTTCATTGTTGTGTATGGCATCATCGCGTTAGACGGTCTGTGTATGTCTCGTAGGTGGTAGCCTATTTTATTAATAATAAGTTTATTTCAAAACTCTTCAAATTGTTTTCGGTCGGAGGTGGCGAGTTTGCAGTCGCGTTTTCCTTGTTTAAAATTCTAAACAAAACACTGCTTGTCTCGTTTGTTTTATACAGCATCAAACTAGAAAGGCGATTTGTGGCGTTTTGGTTCGGAATAGGGGATGGAAGTTTCATCTTTGTCTGCGGGAAGGAGCTCGGAGGAGGGCTTTTTCCCCATCGAGAAGCGCGAGACCGGGGAGGGACTGGAGAGTAGTTACAAAATGCGAGAGGAATTTGACTGCTCAAGTGAAGCAATGGCGGACACCTTACTGAGAGAAACTGTTAAAGAACTGGAAAAAGCTCTTTGCGAATCAAAGCGTCTTTTGTCACAACGAGACGCCGATATCCTTGCTCTTCGAAGCGAGATCGAAACTGTTCGCAAAGAATCGAGTGGCGAAATACGAGATTATTCCTCAATCGAAGAAGAATTCAAGAATTCCCAAATTAAAATATTCGAACTCGAAAAAGTTATTCAGCAACTGCAGCAAGACCTAACACATTGCAAGGAACAGACCGACAAAAACACGACACAAAAGGAGGAGTGCAAGATAACTAGCCAAGCCTGTTACTGCGGCTCTTTATGTGGGGCAATGAAAGAAGCGGTCGAGTTGAAACGGAAGTTACAGTTAATGGAGCAAAAATACCACCAATTAAAGCGACGATTTCGGCACAGCGAGAGAAGCAGAGTTAAAGTGGCCCATCGGGACAGCCCTTGCATTATCAGTTAGGTAAATTGATAAATCAAACAGATGCCCTTGTTAATTCAATACAAACTCATGGTCCGTTGGTGACCTTATTTACAAAGTTTGCTAACCATGAATCAGAGGTGAAAGACCGCTTACAGGGACTCGGCAAACACCAACCGGCACATTGCGCAAATTGTTCGTCAGTGATTTTCATAACCTTGTTAAAACTTGGGTATACACTACTTTAAAAGATTTTGAGATGAAATAACTAAGCGAGAAGAGCTGCATGTGTCAGTGATAATACAATGTACAATATACACAATACCTTAATATTTAAAACGTAAAACTACACAGTACAAAAACTACGATGCTACCTTCAGAGAATCCACTGAAATAGAAACGTAATAAAAATGGACAGAGACAATAGTCAGTCGAAATACCATTAAATGAGTTTATAAGTGTATAGATACTGTATCAATAATAAGTATGGCACATTTGTGAATACACGAAGTAGTGTAGGACTTTGTACCTGGCCCAAAAGCATTTAGTAAGCATTTGTTGGTACTTTAGCTGACTGTCTCTGACCTTTTGCAGTTCTTTGATGATGATTTGCACAACAAAAGTGGGGAGTTTTGAACAACGTTCCATCCGCCGTGTTCCTCTTTGATCGACCGGTTGTCTGTTAACCAGCTAACCGGTAAAAATTTCGTTTTCTCTCGTCAGATAGGAAGCGTGCGCGCGGTGGGTGGGGCTGGGGGTTGGGGACAAGTCACAGTCTTTTAAGGCACTGGGCCATCAAAACCACTCAGAAAGGACGACGCGCAAAAGAAACAGATAGACAGTACACTAGACAGACACAGAAAATACTTGTTTTCGTGTCAATTTGCTTGACTATAAAGTCTCGTATTCTGGTGCAGGTAATTGTGCAAGTTGTAGCTGAAGACTATAGATTTTGCCATAGTCGCTTTCGGTGTTTTCAGTTTTCAGCAACGTATACAATACAGTTTATGTCTGTAATAATTTGAATTATTTATGATCTTTTGATAACTATTAACAGCATTAATAAAGTTTTGATAAAAACTGGACGATGCAAACAAATCTGTCATTGATTTAATAATTCGACTCGTTGATGGCGGTAAGTCGGAAATCGAGCCAAGCCGGTCACCTCACTGATAAAAACTAACTAAAACGTGTATTGATTGAGTGAATGAAAAAATCACTAGTGCGCGCAGTGAAAACTTTTTTAAACGTGTTGACTATCAAAATGTTGCCCTATACGGAAACAGCCAGACAAGCCGTGGCTAGAAAACCTACTGAAGAATCAACAAGCAGAGCATCGAGGGTGAAACGAAAAGCTGGTCGTTGCATAGCTGAGAGTGCAGGTAGAATACAGAACAACTGTTTACCGGTCATATCCTGGCATTTTTAAAAAAATAAAAACATATTTTGACATAGGGATACATTAAATACGAAAATGTTCGGACCATTAATTTTCGGACAAAAAAAATAGTCCGAAAATATAATCGTCCAACAAATTTGAATTTCAAACACTTAAATTTCCAAAAAAATTAAATATGCTTTATTACCGACTTGATATGAGAAGATTTTGAGGCCTGGTGTGGTCAGGAACCTATTCAAAATTACTATAACTGATATTTCTAGAACTCCATCATCTTACAATGCAATGGCAAATTCCTGAAAGTCGACTAGTTCCTCCCTGCGTTTGTCTTATCTTTTCAATCAAACTGTTTCTCTACTCTTGATCATGACGTGTTAGCCTTTTCGTATTAAACTAAAAAATATCACACTGAAAGCAACAGTTGCGTCGTTTTTGTTGGTTGTAAACCAGTTAAGTTTTTATAATGCTAACTCGTTCAGTTTAGCGCCGACATTTATAGAGCTTGTAAAATGTATACAAAAACATTGAACGTTTGTCCGAAATCAATACCGGCAAAAATGTCCGAAAGTTTAAGGTCCGAATATTTTCGTAGTTCAACCTGGCCGCGCCGCCACGAACATTTGGTTCGGCGGCTGCGCACTTTGCAGAGAAAACCCGGAAGAAACGACGAAACGTAACCTGTTTGCGTGAGGTGCAGGTATTATTCACTTCCGGTTCCACCTGTTGATTTCTCCCCTCAACCATGTGTTTCAAAAACTAACTACCATTGTTCTCTCATCTTGGTTTGTCAAGAACAGTTTTGTGATCGCTTAGTTGGAAGTATAAGTTTAAACGGAAACTTCATAAATATCAGCTGTAAAAACATGGATGACAAGAAATTTGAAGAAGAAATTGAAAAAGAATTAGAACAATTGGAGATTGAAGTTCATAAATCCAACGGGAGTATAGATTTATCTGATGGTGAAGACTTGGATGCCTTATCGGACACACTTACAGTAACCTCGAATTCTCTTCTACGAGCCACCATTTGCGAGTTGGAAAGAGCGCTTAAAGACACTCGTCGCTTGCTGCTTGACAGAGACAAGCGAATATCAGAGATTCGACTCGAGCTTGAAAAAACTCGCAAAGAATTACACAAAGAACAAAAACAAAATAAGAAGGTTCGAGTGGACTCGGACCAGAGTCTGACTGCTTTGAAGGAGAGCCAGCAAAAAGAGGTCGAAAGACTAACACGCGAGATCGAAGAACTTAAAGGAAAGCTAGAGAAAAGCGAGAAAAACAAAACGGTTACTGAAGACGGAGATGAAATTATCCCGTGTTGCTCCTCTATGTACGAACTGATTCAAACGCAACAAAAACTAAAAGAAACCGAGCAACAATTAAAGGATTTTAAAGTGAACAACCATCTTACTTCTGACGAGCGATTTTATAATCAAACTGGTTTAATGGTTGCCGCTAAAACGCAGAAACAAAGCCAAAATGAACTCCAAACACAGCTGAGATTGAAGTTTCTCAGAGATGCTTTTTTCTACTATATGATCGATTTTCATTCGGAGGAGCAAATGAAGGCAATACTCGCGATACTTGAATATGACGATCGCCGACACGACATCATTATCGAATCACACAATATGAGGCGGCAGGGGCGACGTTTTACAGTAACTGAAGTATCGAGTCGCTCGCTTACTTTTGTACAGGAGACGGGTTGATGCGCGTGGGTCCTTCGAAATGCGCACGAGCTAAAAGCGCGTGATGCGGTACACTCTTTGGTTTTAAACAGTTGAATTCGTTTTTACAGCATTTTCAAACTCGCAAACAGTAAATCTAAACAAGTAACAAAAGAGCGCGTCAGCTTTAACTTAAGCGTTTAAGATCTTAAAGGCCTTTTGACAGTTACTGATGGTGCCTAGAGTGTTGTAGACGAGTGTCGGGTATGATACTAGACGGATCAAAATTGATGCTATAAAATGTCGCTGACAAATGATTAAGCTAAGCGAGTTTAATTTTGATTGTGTGTAGATGCGATCCATACAATACTTATAACAGCTAACGGCCGAGTTACTGCTGAAACGTTTGTCATCTAGTAAGAAGGCAAAACTACCTTAATAGGGTGGTGAATATCGGGGTTTTTTTTCTTTTTCGGAGTCGGACGACACATTGTTACCCTAGATTTTAAACAATTCTCAGTGACCAGTCTGGTTCCCTTATGAGCGAGTTAATAATTTTCTCAAATTGAATATCGCAGGTTCTACCATTCAGAGATCAGACTTGTTCATTGTTATTAAAGCTTGGTGAGAACATTTTTTATGGGAAAACCGTTTATCCGTATTTTGCTGTTTGCGCGCCTTTCAAATGAGTCCCCTTCTCAAACACGCCCCCTTCTCCCCCTCAAACACGCCCCCTTCTCCCCTCTTAAACACGCCCCCTTCTCCCCTCTTAAACACGCCCCCTTCTCCACTCTCAAACACGCCCTCTTCTCCCCTCTTAAACACGCCTCCTTCTCCACTCTCAAACACGCCCCCTTCTCCCCTCTTAAACACTCCCCTCTCAAACACGCCCCCTTCTCCCCTCTTAAACACGCCCCCTCAGTGGATTGGGTAAGCTGCCCGAGAACTGCTTTGAAAAGCTGTCAATTTCACCTAGACATACTTCCGGTCCGCTGTGGGTAAATTGATTATTGTAAAGCGCCTTTAGACGAAATGGAAACTCAAAGGGCGCTACAAAAATGCACAACTTTCAGGTCGTAAAAGCGCAATTTGTTAAATCAAAGAAACAAATTAAGGCGCTTTTATTGGGGAACCAGTTTATACAAAGACAAAAAAAAAACATCAAAATGCATACGGGACTATAAAGGAAAAGAAAAGTGTGTGTAAACTAAAACGAAAGGGAGGAAGCCAAGTAGTCCTTCAATGGGTGCCATTTTGCTTTTAGCGATTTTATGTTTCCGGACCGAGATGAGGCACAACATTCGATATTCGCTTATACTTACCGTTGATGAAAATAACTTTCTCTGAGCCTTAAAGTTTCGTTGTTGCGTTAAAAACCGCGAACAACAACAAACGAACACGTATTTTAAATGTTTGACTGGTTATCGAATATCACACGAAATGACTTATATATATATGAGTTGTAATTCTTCTTGTTTTTCAAACGTCAGGATTTGTTTTTCCAAGTTCATATTTGGTAGAATAACTGGAGTGAGGAAAGTGAGCTTTACAAAAACAATCTTCATTCAACTAATTTAAAAAAATGTTTGTAAGCGCAACGTTGATAAGATCTGAAACGAGGCAAGGAAGTTTTGAGAGGGGGGGGGGGGGTTATCTTGGTTTCAAAACCATCATCAAGTTAATGTCCCAGATTAATGAACGCATCATGTCAACGAGTTCCTTGATCTGCTCGTTCTTCTGCCGAAGTCTCTGTTAAAGTTAAGACAAATACAGAAGTGCTACTACTACATGTTTTCACTCAATTGCTAGAATGTGAACAGGTGCTTCATGAGCGACCCAGGGTAGACAGGGATTGGGACACCTCCCCATCTCTCTCGATCAAGTGTGCATGGAGAGTCTGTTCACTGGCATCCACTTACATACACAAGAAGACAAGTCGATAAGGAAGTACATCTATAGGCAGAGGGAGGGGGGGCTATAATTTCTGGCTAACAACAGCAACTTTTGAAAAGAACCTCAATAGTTTTTGCTTCTGCCACCCAGGAGGTATTCAATGATACCAAGTTCATTATACAATATTTATCATTAAATCTACAAGGAAAAAAAGAGCAGAACAAATATTGAAAGCTATTTTAAAAGCAATCAAGTATATATAACAGTAAAACAATATGGAATGAAGTGTTAAGCCTCAAAAAAATTGTTCTACCAGATGTCTAACTAGTGTTGTTTGAAAGATTGGAAACTTAGCACATGAGGAATTTGTTCTCTTTTTTCATTGTCAAAAGTTGTTAAATAACAATTCACTTTATAATAGTACAATCAGGTGCCAAATAGGAGGGGG
>JAOBAT010033457.1:3157-30941 GCA_026413305.1 Hydrozoanthus tunicans | reverse complement strand
CTACTTTTTTGCATTATTTTTTCTGATATGTCTTCGAGAGCTCAACATTCACTAGAATATGACAAAAATGTGTAAACTTTTTAAATTTTCTAATATGTGCAGTAAAGATGCGCAATGCAAAACTGGGGAATTACCTTAAATAACAGTGACTATAAATCAACTCATTTTAGGGCTTACAAAAGCACAACTGCTATTGAATGCAATTAAGCTGAAGGGGAGACACCAACAAAGAGCAAGGCAATACAATGTGAAAATTATCTAAAGCTTTCCTCTTATCTAAGTTTCAAAGTCAAATTTTTAATCCAAAGGTAGCAATGCAACACACTTTCCCTGCATCTATAAATACTGTATTACAGTGTAGTGTGAAAAACTTTATTGAGCAGCATAGAGAAAAAAAAAATTAAAATGAAACTGCTTCAAGCCAAGCTTACCCGGGGTACTCTTTGAAGCTGCACCTGTTCCAGCCCCAGATTTGAAGTTCCAGTTAACTGGGGTGCCATATGGACCACTGTTACAGAGTGAAAAACTTTTTCAGATGTTCAGAGCAGACAAAACTGTTTGAAACTACACATCAAAACATTCAAAAGGAGCATGTTCGTACAGAACTAATTTCAGTAATTCTTGTAAGTACTTGCTTGATCTCAAAAAGAAAGTAAAAATAAAAGAGACAATTGTCTCACATTGATCATGAATTTAAAGTGCCTATGAAATGAAAATCCTTATTAGCTTAGTGGATGGACCTTGTTAGAGGAGGAATAGCGGTGAAAAAATTGTGTCAAAATCTTTTATGGTTCTCGAGATATTGACATTTAAAGTTTTCACCTGATGACGTCACTTTGGTTGCAGGCAAATTTGCATTTGTTTTAAAAAAATCTTCTGCCACTCCATAAACTTTGGATGAATTTAAGCCAAACTCGGACTGGCAATGTTTCTCAAGGAAGATAGACCATTGGACCAAGTTTGGCTTGAATTCATCCAAAGGTTATGGATTGGCTGCAGATTTTAAAAAAAAATGCAAGTTTGCTTGCAACCAGTGACGTAATCGATGAAAACATCAAATTTCAATATCTTGAGAATAATAAAATATTTTGACACAATTTTTTCACCACTATTTCTCCTCTGGCAAGGTCTATCCAGTGAGGCAATATAATTTTTATTTCATTGGCACTTTAAAACCTTTTCACTCACTATAGAGTTTGCCAACATTTAAATTTTCCTTACATTTATAATAAAGTTATGAAACAACTATCAAGTATTTGGTTTAAGAACAAAAAAATTTCATTACAAAAAAATTTTTTCCTGCACAAGTTGGGAGTTTCCTCATTATTACAGAAAAAATGTGAGTAATATACAGTTATCATAGCAAGTTTGCAGTTTACTCATCTTCCTAGGAATTAAACTTGGGTTAAGTAATTCATGAACAACTATTTCATTTTGAACATAAGTCAGATCAATATAACTATTATTTGCATTAATAACATAAATAATTATTCATACATTCACCAATAAGGCCGAATAATTTTTGAAGTAATTGCAGCGCACTCACCCATATGCCGGGGTAGCACTTATTTCTCCAATTGTAACTTGAACATCATCATCATCGTCATCATCATCGTCATCACCTTCCTCATCTTCATTACTCTGCAAAAAATAATGATTTGGGAATGATAAAATAAAGGGTCTATTTAAATAATTGATTCAAGAGGACAACTTTCTACTTAAATCATTTACTACTAGTGCCTATTTAGCACTGGAGTTTTCTCACTTACATCTTCATGTGTCAGTTTGGTATCCAAAAAAAGATTTTGAATTTATTAAAGAATTGGGACTTAGTTACCTGAAATAATTATATTGAACATACAGTATGCAATTCATGTAATACATACTGTACATACAGTACTAACATTATGTGTGCTTGTAACTATTGTAATAAATGAAGGAAAAATTATGGCATTTAGAATTTATGTCAAACTGTAAACAAAATAAATTAAACTCCAGTTTAAATGTTTACTTAAGAATATCATATGAACTAAAAAAAAAACAGAATGTTTTTTGGATTGGGAATCCAGTAATGAAAACTTGCTTTTTCTTATCAAGTTATTTTATTCTGAAACTCTCCCCCTGGCACATGCTTTACAATGATTGGGACATTAGTGACAAAGCTTTTAACACTTTTTAAAAGTAAAAAATGTGTATATATATATATATGTTTGTGTTACATTAATGTGCACAAGTGGGGAAAACAAACATTTCAATTTTTTATTAGCATTTTTTTCCATTTATGATAAAGGTGTTACTTGGGTAAAAAAGGTTAAACTACAGATATACATGCTCAGGGCTCAAACTTGTCATCTACATAGGTGGCCAATGAAATACTTGAATACTGGCTATTAGATTAAAAATTATTAATTAGAGCTTGTAGTGAGCTGGAATCAATTGGGTGAAACCTTTGCGACTAATTAACAAAGAGGTATTGCATCTAATAAATTAATTATAAAAAAGGTGATAGAGGTATGACGCTCATCTGCTTTCTTTGGCAAACAAAATTAATCTAGAAACAAAATTAATGCAGTTATTTTTGTGCACACAGCTACGGAAGCAGGCGCAGTATGAATTACACATTGAAAAAATACTGCATGTCTTGAGTGGCTACTAAAACTTGCACTTGGGCAATGAAATTTTTGCCCCTGGTAGCCAGCTGTCTGAACATTAATGATGATAATGATATGATATAATTGATATCTAGCGAGCTAGTCGCCCTTACTTGCAGTCATGGACTGAATTGCGAAGGATGCAGGCTGCTCAACAAGATCGGACCAAAAGCATGTTAAGGCACATATTGCTGTCGCTATACGGCCCATGCATGACCTCGGAGCACAGCTCCACAAACAGATAGAATTAGCTGGGTGTCGATTTTGTTGAGAGAGAAAAACCCTCGGAGTCAGATTGAAATTGACAAATCTCAGCCCACATGTGGAAACCAGGACTCTATCCCGGGTCCACAGTGGTGGGAGGCACAAGCACTAACTGCTCGGCCATCCTGACAAAAGTTGATTTCGAGCCCTGGACTGCTTGATAAGTAACCTAGAGTTTTAGCATCTGATGCCAACTTCATGACAGCATAATCTACATAATACCAAGTATTACACTCAGTGAACTTAGTTACCAGTTCACCAGCTTCTTTTGTATCCTCCTCCTCCTTTGAAGCTATTTCACCCTCATCTTTCTTCTCTTCATCTTGTTCTTTGCTGTTGAAACAAACAGTTTGTCCAAATTTTCTTGAAGACCCTTTCAAGTAAATGCTGTCTCTATACAACTCATTATCTTGATAGATTTAATAGGCCAAAGCAGTGATTAGTTTGTTATGCTTGTTTAACATAAATGGAGTGACTGTTGTAACTCTCTAATTACTACATTGTAATTAAAACTACCCCACTATCACAACCACAAGGCCATGCTTACAAATCCCAACACTATTATCCTAGTTATTTAATATTATTTTTTCTGCATTAATTTTTCTTGACAAAACTATAAGCAAACTTAAACTAACACCAAAAAAATCTGATTTCTGTGGCAAAGCAAGGAGCTTTGTATCACAGCATAAACTGTGATTTCAACAGCTTTCACTTATAAGTTATCTAAAAATGTTTCGAAATTATTCACTTGACTTTGCAGTAAAGTGTTTAAATAACTGCAGACTGTGAGTATTGATCAGTTCAGAATTGGCATTATTTAATTACATTTGCCACTGTTTTTTAATTCATTCATTAATACTTTGAAATTCTATACCCAGTTGATAATTATTGAACTTATTTGATGTTTGTATTTGGCTATAACACTTTTTTTATTAACGAAGTTCCTTAATAATTGAGGTTAGGGGGGTTATTGCCGACTGCCTCGAAATTTCATCATATTCATTTCACTTTAATTGTTACAGAGCATAATAAAGCTAAAAGTTTACCTTGGTTTTTTGTCTTGTCCATCTGACCCTAGCCAATATAAAAAAATGCAGTTTATTAAGGCAAGATTCAAACTTTTTGAGATATTTTTAAGTTCCATGTAAACTTGTTTTTGACTTTAATTTTGTATACTACATGTAGTAGCTATGATCAATAAAATAAAATGTCTTGATTTTGCAAGTAATACTTATAGTTCACCCTCTCTAATGAAGACAGACACTAAAGGAACAGAACAAAGAGTCCATATTGGAGGTGTCCACATAAGAGAGGACACTATGATACTGCATGGGTGGCAGAAGCAAACAATTATTAGGGGGCAGATTGCGGAATTTGAAGTGTTCGTTATACAATCTGAGATCATTCCTTTTCAAAGTTGCTGTTGTTAACCAGAAATCATTTGGGGGAGCTGCCACAAACTACTGGGGGGAGGGAGGTAGTGCCTATGTATTATCATTTTGAAGACCTCACTGACAGGCTAGAGTGTAAAGTAACTAACACAAAGCCAAAAACTTTATGTCTTATTTAAATCAAATGTAATTGTACATTCTGGAACACATCAATTGTTTGTATGAAATTGCCCTCAGGGACCAAGATGTTGTGTCCATTACCCATATTAGAGTGATGGGTTTTTTTCTAGAGAAAATGTATGAGTCAGGATTTTGTTAGAAACTGTTGGTATTAGAGAGGCATCTGTACCAAAAGAATTGACCATATGTATAGTTGGAGGCTGTAAATGGTGAAGAATTTATTTTTGCATTTTGAAAACTATAACATTTTTGTTTACAATGTCAAAATGGAGCACAAAATGTGCTGACTTGTCTGAGGCCTACCTTCTGGCAGTCATTATTATTGGAAATTTTATTTAAAAATAATATTTTTACAGAGGTGCCCAGTTCAGCATAGCTGGTTAAATGAGGCTTTGTTAAAAATAAACTTACTGACGAAAAAAATTATTGCAGTAAAAAATTAAAATAAAATTATAGAATAATTAGAGAAAAACAATGACATAAGATCTAAAAACGTTTTTAAGCCAGTCTTGAACTTGGTTAAATCACAAGTCCTCTTTAGGTCTAGCAGAAGAGTTTTCCATATTGTTGAACCACTACCTGATAATTACTTGTTTTGGAAAAGGGCAGATGGAGCAAATCTCTATAGTGCATTATTAGTATAAATCTTGAATGAAAATTGGGTGAGGGAATTAATCCATTCAGAACCTTAACCAACCAGCTGTGCAAGTAATAAGACACATTAAGTTCAACGACACATTTTTCAAGCTTCTACTGTAGTTTTATTTATTTTTTGAGCACAATTGGCTCAGTTAAGGGCAGCAGTATTGCTTCAAGGTTTGAGAGAGACACAGAAAAGTTTTTTTGCCACTATACTTCTATGCTTATTTTGATTTTTTTTACTGACCAAACACATAACTCGATTGTATTTCAAATGTAGTTGAAAGGACAGACTAGAGAGGTGGACTCAAGCAGAAATGATACCAACATGAAATGCTATAAGCCCAGATACCCTCAAATTTTAGGCCATATTTACAATGGATGTTTTTTTTTTTCAAAACCTGTTTCATCAAATTTGAAAACTAATGCTTAATTCTTAATTTACCCTTATTGGTTTAGTCATTTGACAGAGACGCTTTTAAAGGGCATGCTTGAAGTAGTTGAAGTAGATCAACTTTGCTACATTCCATTCCTGTTGGTTTCACAAGACTGCTTTCCTGTTAACTGGCTACATAATTCTGCTTAAAATTTAAAAAAGCATTTTCTCAAACACCTTTTTATTGATGCAAAGCTGTTGAAGTATTTTGGCAAGAACTAATGCCAGAGTGTCAAAGGTAGAAGCTTCTACAGTTTCAAGATTTTGGAGATTTCAGATATTTAAACATGTATGTTTATGAATCCTGTAACAGTGATCTTATTAATAATCTTCACAACAATAAATCATTAATAACTCATTAACTTTCACAAATACTGCTGTGCCCTACTTGTATGGAGTTCCCCTATTCCCCCCTGCCCCAATCCCACTCTTTATAAACTACTCCAAGCCCTATTTATAGTACAAGCCTCATTTGCACAGTATAGGAAGCCATCAGGTTTTCAAGATGATTTTTAAATCAGCAATACTTTCAATCACAACGTTAGTATAGGGTTTTCAAAAGTTACTGACGCCCGACGCAAACCACTGGCTACTTTAACACAGGGTTGCCACTATTTACTTGATGTATAATTCAAGGACTTTTCCAGGACCTTTTGAGGCAAATCCAGGACCTTGTCTATCAAATAAGTGACACCTAAAATGAATGCGGATTGGCTGAATCGTAACAATGAAAAACAACCAAAGACAGATCACTTTAGAAAATCAAGCCTCCTGGAGTCGCAGTTTTTGTTTAAGAACGTTTCACATCAAAAATATTACAACAAACAGCTTATTTTTATTAATTTTGGAGGTAAAGAAAGAAAGTTTTTGCCCATTCCAGGATTTTCAAGGACAACAGTCCAAATTCAAGGACTTTCCAGGGCCTGGAATTTTTTTTCCCTAAATTCCAGGACTTTCCACGATTTTCAAGGACCGTGGCAACCCTGTTAACAGTTTGCAGTACTTTTGGGGCCTATTATGATTGAACAACCTAGAGAAAAACAGTATTTTTTTCCTGAAAATGCACCAGACTACACCTCAATACATATATAATTTCAAAATAAGCTCTGGCTACTTTTATTTTTCCTCCTGCTAGTAATACACCAGTGCCGGTTATCTCCTTCAACTATTTCTTGTCTCAAATCTCTAATCATAATATCTGGTCTTTTGAAGCAACTAGATACTCATTAATAAAACTTTGTTTTAAGATGAAGGAGTGAGTGTTACTGAAAGGAAGGCTGATAACAAGTGGAAGCTGATTAGAACAATTCATAATTCTTGATTTGCAAGTGATGTTATAGAAGCCATTTTGGTGCCCTTGAGCAAAAGATTTATTTTAGGGCAGCAACATGGCTGCTTTTTCTTTTTTCTTTGGCATCTCTAGAGGATGCATGCAAGTCAAGAATTAATGATTTCAAAATCTAGACTCTAAAATCGTTCAAAGACAATAACAAAAAAAGTTCTAAGCTCTAACACACATTGAGTAAGGGAAAAAAACATTGCAAAGTGAGTGAGATCCCTGGCTGCTATTTAATTTAACTGCAAATGTCCGTACTTAAAATGAAATTAAAATAAATATGAGAATTTAAGTAGTAATAGTTGCAATTTAAAAGGGGGTGCTTCTTTATGCACTACTGCAGAGATAAAACAAAGTTTATGATTGGTCAAAGTAAGGTTTTGATTCAAACTATAAATTATTTCTCATAGTCAAAACTATTTGCATATGGTACCAACGAAAAGAACCCAATTAGGAGCTATAGCAAAGCTAGAGGTTTAAATTCCGATGGTTGGTTGGAAGATACTTCCATGCAATAGATAATCATCAGTTGAGAAATTATACAACTGATATGTGTGATCAGATGTATAGTAACTATGACTTATAGAAGATTGAAAAAAGACACCAAATTGATATCAAAATCTTAAATTTGCCAGGAAGCAGTCAAATTTTATGGTCAGCTAGCAAACTGAAACAAGATCTAGCAAGTCATTCTGCGTAACTCGAATGGTTGCGATGCAATGTGAAGTTGCTAGCTTACAGATTTTCTGGCATTAAGTTAACTCGTGCGCGCTTAATGAGGTTACAAGAAAGTTATATGCAACAGATTCACTTCTAATTCTTTATGAATAATGGAATAGAAACTTGAAATGGAAATTCAAAAAAATGTTCTTCCTGTGTGACAAGAAAAAACAGATAATAAATTCTGTATATCATACCTCCATACAAGAACTGTTCATCGTCCTCGGTGTCCGCCATTTTGACAGAGGAAGCGTGCGCACGTTTGCGCAACCATATTGCGCATAAACTCTATCGTATCACCGCTGAGCTTCCTTTATTTTTTTCTGGGGCTCGGTCGGTCAATATGGCGGTGGATTTAGACACGGTGCTTTATGAAGAGGAAGAAACTTGCGAAAGAGGAAGCGAATCTGAATCAGAATTGGAAGAATATGTCAAAGCGCCGATAGGTAAGTTTATTTTTGCGAAAACATGGATAGCTACGGTTTTTATGATAGTTACATTAATCAGCTACGGTTTCGTGTTTCAGCCGGCCGGCGCAGTACGGGTATGGCTTCCTGTCAAATGTTTCTTGTTCGAGTATTTATAACAACTCTCCCTTTTGATCGTGCGTTTTTTCTTTTATTTCTAGATAAAGCAGGGCCAGTTGGAAGATGGATAAGGCATCGCTTGTTGACGTCCATTCTTATTGGAATGCCCCCACTGCGAGCGATTCAGGTGAAGCTCGGTGTTTAGTTTTCCTCGAGCGTGGCTGTTTAAAAGTTTTTTTCGTTTCGATAGATTTATCTTGCTTGTCTCCGGGCAAAAGAGAGAATGTTTGCTGTATGTTAAAAGTAGAAAAAATGGGGAAGAGTTTCAAATGCGATGGAATCCATGGTTTATATACTGTTATTGTGCTGCGCCATAAGATTTCGTGTTTTTGCTTGGACTTTGGACGTGAAATCCAACTTCAAAATCTCAGATGACAAATTCGCGCAGTTGGATATAAAATGCGAATCAATAAATTTCTAAACAGAGAATGTTTCGGCTGCTCTGAAAATTTAAGGTTGCGGCTTTCTTGGTTAAAGTGATTTTATACGGTTTCCTTCCCGAGAGTGAAATATCAGGAAAATTGAATCTATTAAGTGAGCGAGTCAATCGATTTGCGGCAAAGGATCATTTGGATCTAAATCAGTTTAAATCGCGGCCAAGAGAAAATGATGAGGCGCTTCTACGTGTGTCATCGGAGCTGGCTAATTTTTGTTTCGTTAAGAATGTGTGTAAATTTTAATTATCGGGGGAGTCGGATATATTAAATTTACGTAAATCCTGGTAAACATTTAGACAGATTATCAAAATGGAAACGACAAAAGACAGCCAGATGTTGGACGAACTTACGACTGACGTTGTTTGTCTTTCAGCGGATGCGTACACCGTTACGAACAAAAATTATGAGGGTATGTAGTTTCCTTGGAACTGAAGATTTTTACACTCCTCTGGTTGGCCTGCTAACATGGTGAGTTGAAAGTTGTTATGCATATTCGAATTCATTGTGGAGGTTTTGTGCAAGCGAAAGACCAGTTTACCTGCCGGCATAAACGCCTTTGTTTTGATTATGTTTTGGTCGTCAAAAAGAACTTAAAATACACAAACGAAACAGTTTCATCTGTTCATAAACTATTGCTAATGCAGGCAGTCCGAGTCTGTTTGACTTTGCCTATATATTTGACACAAAAAATCTTTCTATTTTGATAAACTATTTTAAATGTTTTTTTTTGTATTTACCCCAGCTGTTTTTGGGTGTCTGAGTGAACTGTTTAGCGACACATAAAATTTTTGTTCGTTATCACCTAGAGCAAAAACTTGTGCAGTTCTTTTCGCCAAATGTTGTGAAATATTAGCTCAACTCTGTATATGTTTATGTATGTGTATGCATGTATGTATGTGTAATACGGTTTTTGGGGTCTTGAACAAACAATCTCAGGGCACAAACTGATTTGTTTTTTCATGGGACTGACAAAATGAATGGTCGGTCTGTCTTTCTTTGAAAATTAAGATACCTTATAAATTAGCCCTTTAACCAAGTAAGGTATTGTTTCTTGTGATATTGTGCCAACATGCATGGTTTGTCAGTGCGTAATAAGTTATTTTAAAAAAATCTTTAAATGGAGTGAACATTCTAAAGGCTCATATAGTTTGCCAGGAGACATAATGATAATCTGAGATATTTTCGAGTCTTTTAAAAATTCAAAATGGTCACATTAAAGGGTCTGAATTTATTTGTTTATTATGCATTGAAAGTGTTGTTTGTCAGAAGTACATGTAATTACCCTTTTGTAGACCAAGAAAACAGACAAGAATAACTTAATAAATAAATTTGAAACAGTGCTGCTTCACTAGAATTGGGCTTGAGTTAGAACATATGTTTGTAAACAGTTATTGCAAAGCAATTTTTTAGTGAACAATGATACTGCTTTTGAGAGTTTGTGCATTAAATTAGAGTTTTTTTCAGTATTTAAAACAGAGAACAGATTCTTGAACTTAATGAGATTTAGAAGAATTTTCTCATACTGGCAGAGATGCCAACTCTTGTGCATTTTGCTGGAGACTTATAAACGCATTTTTGCTTGATCTCCTGCTCTTCCGCATTTTCTGGAAATCTCTTGCATTTTTAAAGAAAAGTCACAGTTGTTCCTTAAAGAAGAGTTATGTTTTTTTCCAGACTCATGAAAGACAATGCAACATAAGCTTACACGAGTATATTGTTCTGATGTTTTACTACCATGTATTGGGCTTCTACGCATGATATAGATTGAGAAAGATTATCCAAACAGTTGTATGCGTAAACAGGCTGCATAGGAGATATGTCCGAGAAAATGTGAACAATATACAAAAAACTTCTAGCCCCAAAAAAATCTCCTGCATTTTGAAGTTCGAAGGTTGGCATCTCTGTATTGGTTAAGAACACAAGTTCTTGCAAGAATTGCATTAACGTAAAACTTGTGAATTTTAAGGCCCAACTGCTTCTCAAGAGTTTTACCTGATCCCTTCTGGGGACTCCAAAGTAGTAATACCTTAGATTACCAGGACATAGCTTGCAAATTTACTCTTAACTCCCGAATAATGTGTATGCTAATTTTTTCCGAGCAAATTTTCCACCCTATAAGGTTGAATATTAGTTTTTGGCTGTTTCCATCCTATTTTAACCTTAATTGGGTGTTTCTGACTATTAAAATCTAGTGAGTTTGTCACTTTCATCCATCTGGGCAAGTTACTCTATAAAGACATTGATTTAAGTAATACATATATTTTTTCTAAACAAAAATAAAATTTGTGTTTGGAACATTCCATTTTATACTACTATACCACCCAGCTGTACCAAATTATTGATATTTCGAGATATTTTCACTCTATTATTTTTCCACCCTATACTAGTACTATTGAGTTTTTCATAAATTGTCTGCCTTATACTGCAATTTTGCCCTGTATGCTTATTCAGGAGTTAAGAGTATATGTAGAGGGTGCAATCCCTGGCTCATGAACCTTATTACTTACTGTAGTTAAAATGAGCTAATTCCAGCCAAGTAGCTAACTAAAATAATTTCTTTGAGAAATTGGTTATACTTGTTTTGAGTTTTTGGATAATTTGTATGATACTCCTTTTTTTCCAATAAACTGATCAGTCAGGTGTTATGTTTTCTTAAGTAAAACCTGGTTTTATACTAGTTAACTTATGAAAACCTTATCTGCTATTAAACACTTTTTGTAAAAATTCATTATTATTAAGGTACTTTTTATGAATTATGGAAAATTTTGGAATGTTCGGCTACAAGTTTAAAATGTCAGTCTGGGCAGAAAAGGCACTTAAGTGATCACATACTTTAATTCAAAAGAAGGAGTTCTCACTAATCAAATCTTATAAAAGTTCCTTGTGAAATGTTAATTTGAGTTAGTTATCCCAGGAACCCATTGGTAATGCTTCACTAAGCAAGTACTTTTCCAGTGTAGTTGAATTTAAAAAGAGAATTATGTTATAAAGGAGTTTAAATAAGTCAAAGCAAAAGCAGTACATTAAATATCTATATCAAGACTGTTAGGACTTGAAAGTCAAATGTTGTTCAAACTAGAAAAGATTTCAGCAAAATTTTTTCACCATTTTCCTCATTTAGCAAGGTCTATCCATTGAAATAATAAAATTTTTTGCTTCATATGCACTTTAACAAGATGGTTCTTTCTAAGGTACTGTAATAGTTTGTTGTAAAAACCGTTAAAAGATTTTAAAAAATTTGTCTTGATATGTTTTTATTGAACTTTGTAAGTAGGTCTAGGGCAACTTTGACATGTTTAATTAATTTAGTGATCACTCCTTCTTTCTTTTATTAATCGATTTGTTCTGTATTTTTTACTTATTTACATATTTGCTAATGATTCATTCAGGGTTATTGATGCCAAACTTGGAAGGCTTCTTTGCCTTCTCATGGGTATTGGGTTCTACACTGCTGGATTTGTGAAGGTAAGCACTTTAGAAGTACTGTCAGTTGAATTTTGCTTAACAATGACTTTTGGATTACCCAGGCTTGATTTTCAGGTCTGACTTGTTTTTGACTCATTCATATGAGCACATACACAATGAATGAGTTATTGCAGTGTGGAGAAAGTGCTGTGGAGTTTTAATTATGGACAGATATGAATTTAATCCAAATCATATGATTCCTTTTGAGCATGAGGAGACAGCCTTCTTGAAAGGAAATTCATCGTGCTCTTCTTAGGAACTTAACTTTTTATTAATCTATCTTTATTTTGTGTTTTGGAGTTCACATGAGAAAAATATACTGTTTATGTAGAGAATTGTCTGCCTAGCTGTGGACCAATTCATGAATTAGGACCCAGGATAATAGTCTTTTTTGCTCATTGTCTTAAAAAACAAACAACTGTGGTAAATGAACAGGACAATACTGAATTTCAGTTCTGTAATCACCGAAAATATTACCCAAATATGAAAATGAGTTGGTTCTTTTCCCCTTTGAATTTTTTTTTTCATGAATGTTATAATAATTAAGAATCATGTCATCTTGAAAATATTAACTTAAGGTGATAATCAAGAGGTCAAGGCTTCCAGTTATTTTTTTTTACATCTGTTTCAGTTTAAAAAGTGTAAGGAGTAGGAGGTTAACAATGCTTTCTGAACACACGAAACTGCTTAGGGATGTACTGCAATGTTAAGTAAAAGACCAGCAGAATGGGTTTATCATTGAGAGGGGTAATGGGGGCTAAGATAACTGATATTGCTAGCCAATTCCTTTAGAAGGCACAACTCTGATCATGCTCCCCTGGAAAAGGTTTGAAAAAGACATTTTTTTTTATTCAATTATAATGTTTTAAACAATTTTCTGCATAGTTTGCTTATTGCAGATGTTACTGACAAAATTTGGACAACTTTGTTGAATTATTTAAAGATAAACAAAAGTGCTTCTTCATTTTGTTTCAAGAATTTTCTTGTACTGATAGCTGTGACATCCACAATTAAGAATTTCATGCTAAAGTTGGCAGTAGGAGCCTGTCAGTTTTTTCCCTTTCTTCTCAAATGGCTGTGTACATTTTATTGACTGTTTTTCTCTAATGTCAAAGGAATTGCTGTGTCTTCCACGCCCTCCGAATCCACCAATCGTACCTCTGGAAAAGTCAGCTTTTGAAACTTGGTAAGCACTGACAACCAGTATGTATTGTCTAATAATAACATTTTTTTACAAACTTAAGAGCTTAAAAAGTTTTAAAATCATTCTGCTGCAACACTGCTTTAATTTTAAATGTTCTTATTCCAAAAGTTACCTCGCAGTCCTTTAAAAGTCCAAAAAAGTTCTTATTGAAATATAATTTTTGAGTTTTAGTTCTAAGGTAGCAGAACTTATGACTTGTGTTTAAGTCTTGAAAGAAGTTCTAATTTTGTTTATCAAAATTATTTCTTCTCATATCTTGTTGTTGTTTCCTCATTCTGTACTTTTGTTATATGTACACTGTAACTGAAATTTATAATTATTGTAACTGTAGAGTATGGCATTACTTAATGATAATAGTACTTCATGTTTTCAGTGGTGGTTAGTTGTGATTAAACACAAAGAAGAAACAGAACTTTGAAATATATAACTATTTGTCTAAGTTTTATAGAAATCTGTATTCTCCCTTATCCTGGTAAGTATGTTTTAACATCACTTAATATTAAATGTCTTCTTTGATTTTCTAAACAGGGGTCTTCCAAGTCATCATGCTGTCCTTGGAGTGTTGATTCCTTGGTGGGATATTTTGACATTTCATTGATCTTGATTTTAGAAGTTTTTATTTTCTAGTAATATTTCCCCCAATCAGAAGCTGGTCAGTCAACTATCTTAATTAATTTATATATTTTCAGGTACATCTGGTTCTTTTCTCTTCTGCATTTCAATCTGAGCCAGTGGTCGCTGATAGTACTTTTTGTTGTCATTGTATCATGTAAGTATTAACTTTTTGTAGCTATTTTGTATTACATAATAGATATAGATCAATTTTATTTAGTAAAATCATACTAGTGGTCTATCATGAATGCTGCATTCTAATTGGCTACGCTACTCATAGGCTATTAGTGATAGCCTACGAGTATCGATTGCGCATGATCATATTTGTCGTAAACATTAAAAAATTAATTTTATAGCTTTAAAAAAAGATTTTTAACTTCTGATTTTTGACCAACTAGTATGATTTTACTAAAACAATTATCCCTCTCGCCCTCATGGGCTATTGGCTTTTAGCCCATTCGGGCTTGAGGGATAATTTTAAATAGCCATGCAGGGGTTCCAATAAAATTCGACAACTGCTGCCTACTTTCTATAATAATAAACATTTTTTTAAAAGTTCCTTGAGTTTCTTGCTGACCCTCCTAGGGGTACAACTGCCTACTTTAATAATATGGTCTGCCGCCTACTTCAAATCAACGTAAGCGATGAATAAAAGAATAAATGACCATGTATCTAAAAGCTTACTTTTGTTGACTTTTAGCAATGTTCAATTTTCAATTTAAAATTTGCTGTTAAATTTTATCCTACAGGGGGAATCCTTATCATTAGTTTCATTGGTTTTTGGTTTAGTTATAAATAAATACACATGTTTGACGAGGAAAAAATACAGCATGATGAGTCCTGGTGCTGTAGTGGTTATCACACCCGACAAGCTAGGAGATGTGGCTTTGAGTCCCAGTAAGGGCGTTTAAACCAATTTTTTCAGAAGAGTGTGTAGGAAGGGAAAACAGAGCCTATATATATTTCTACTTTGTTGCAGTCCCCTTCCTCACCAAACTTGTGTATATATTCATACAAATCCTTGTTATAACGAAGAAAACATTGGGCCCCTTCGGAACATACATGTTTGATTATTCCATACCCCGTAAATTGCTATGCTGCCAGTATGCTGAGTCCTGGTGGTGCATTTGACCAGGAGATGTGGGTTCCTGTCCCATTCGGGGTAATCGAAGCAATTTTTTCAGTAGAGTGATGACAGGGAAAACTGAACCTGTATGTTTCTACTTGGTTTAGTTATTGTTCTTGATTTTACTGTATGCCTTTAAAAAGTGAAACAGAACACTTATTTTGTAATAATGATGCCTTTGCAGGGTCGTTCTCTGTTATGTTCAGCCGCCTCTACCTGGGTATACACAGTCCGGCTGATATTGTGGTTGGTGGAATCATTGGATGCCTTATTCTGGCTGTTTGGCTGAAAGTGGACAGCTTTATTGAAAGAAATATCAGCCTGGCGAACAATGGTAAGGACAGTGTTCACCAGAATTCATCACATGTGATGTCTTATAATTATATATAAAAAGTACACCCCAGCAGAACCAGTTTTTGGCATAAAAAAGTCTCTTGAATCATGAAAGAAAAATCCCAAACTACCCTGAGGGGATTTAAACCCACAGCAATCCTTATCACATGGCAGGTGCTCTAACTACTGAGCTGACTGAGGCAACCGTACAGTAGCAGAAGAGATAATTTTAAAAATCTTTCAGTTGTTATCACACCTGGTGTGTCCTTAAAACTTTTAGTGTGCTAAGTATTTAGTTGATAACCTCTGCTAGAAAGATACCTAGATTGCAAACATGCAAATTTTTCTGAGTCAAATAATTTGCTAGGCAACAGTGAACAGTTCATTCTAAAACTCAATTCTTAGTTGCTAAGACACCCTATTGGGATGTTTAGGCATACCAGACAGTTGCTGTTCACTACAACATTTTTTTCAGATTCATTTAATTACAAGTAAGCCATGCCTTTCATTTTCTTCATTTAACACGCAAGAAATGATAAATAGCTACATTTGAATAAAAATGTTCTATACAGTGTTTGGTTTGTTTTGTATCTAGGGCCTGACTCAGCACTGCCCAGTCATTGATTTAAGAGTTTCACAGTGTTCACAACTTGAGACTTAAATCACTTTATCAAAGTGCAGATTCAGAACATGGAATATAGAACCAACAACTTTAAAATATGATTCAAATTGCAGTTGGGGGCCAGGCTGTAGTCTATGCCTTAATACTCCTTATTATTCACCCAAGACCTGCAGCAAAGACTGTGTCTTTCACTGAAACAGTAAGTTCATGAATATTATTATCATAGTGGTAAGAATGTGAGAAAACTACAGTCAGTTTATGATCAATTAATGATTTGGCATTATTTAGTGTTTGAGCCCAGCTTTTTTGTCCAAAGAATGAAACCAGGCATTGCAAAACTAGTTTTTATAAATGTGAACCTAAAATTTAAGAACTTGTAGGCTAAAATTCCCATTTTAAAACCCCTTTTCATAAGAACCTATTTAGGCTTGAATTTCCAATAGGGTCTTATTTTACAAAAGTAAAAGCACAGCTTTCAAAAAATCATTTAACTTTAAAAATTACACAGTACAGTAATCTTTAGCAAGCAATGGCAAGCTTTCAACTCCTTCATGGAGCCTTGTTCATGCTAAGTGAGAATTAACATTAGCAGTCAAGGGCTTTACAAACACGTGACCACAGCATATTGTTAAATAAAGTTAAATTAAAAGATTTTTTGGAATGACTGTACCATTACAGAAAAACATCCACAAAAGCAAAAGCACTGTTTTTTTATTTTAAAAAAAAGAAACTAGTCTATCTTTTCGGACCAGCTGTCTCATCCTAAACCGGTTCTAGTTTGTTTGGTTGCAATTTCAAACTATTAGATTAAGATTTTACACACTCCAACTTAATAACTTATACTGACCAGTGTTGGTGGCCCCTTGGTATGAGCCTTGAAGCTGCCCAGCTCTTCCTTTTACAGATTCAATTTGTTTTATCTTGATTGTTGAGCTGCAAAGGGCCCAACAAAATAATTGAGTTTGTAGTTTGCTTAAATTGGAAGAATTAACTATTGTTGAGCTCTGAAACAACAGTCTCTTAAAATCGTGTATGGGTAAATTTATGGTTTGAGGTGAAAATGTCCTTGAGTGGTGTAATGTCAACCATGCAGTACTATAATGTGCCCAAGGTCAGAAGTTATATAATTTAAATTCTGTAGTTTTTAAAATGTCTTCTAAAGTAATAACCAAAACTTAAATAAAAAAAATGTTTAATAATGTTACAATATTATTTATAAAATACCTTCAGTGAATCTCGGGTGCTGATTGGTCGAGAGTGCAAAGACCATGCCCTGTAAGAGAGCACACGAAGCGCTTTTAAATTTCACATAACACTGAGTCAAAATCCACTACCACACTCATTGTTTTCAAATAACCAGTTTTTTTATGATTGCAGAAAACAAGTTAGCCAGTCACAACATACAAAAGTTATAATTCAAATCAGATAACAAATTAACTGGGAAACCCAAAACGAAAAGATGCTGTTTGTTGCAGTTGACAGTAATATCTAGCTCAATGAAATCCCTGACAAAAAATTCAAAGTACCTGACAAAATGAATTCTTTTGTTGAAAGTAATAAAAACTTTCACATTCTAACATTATTTAGACACATCAAAAGCAAGAATGTTTGAAGAGTAGCATTGATTAGTCAAAAAACAGCTTTCATATGCTCAAAAAACAGTGTAATATTCAAGCTAGCTAGGTATTGAGCTAAACCCTACTTTGTTAAGCTTATAAATTATATTTATCCAACTTCTTTATGCTTTTCGTGTCAAGATTGGAGAAAAGATTGAAGAACTAAAGAGTCTCTCAGAAATTTATGACAAAAGAAAAGTTAAAACACATCTATTACCAATTTTAGTTTGCTGACTGTGCACAGGCTTGATTTTGATGGCCTCTTGAATACTTTTCATCAGATTCCATCAAGCAGCCATGATACTGTCCCAATCCAGATCCAGGGCACATGAAATTCTATTGTTACAGAGAGCATTAAGCTTGACTGCATGATCTTGGAATGTACTATCCAAATGTCCAAATGAATTTGTTTTCTCCCAAACTTGAACACACAAGGTCACTTCAAAGTTGTCTCAAGATGATTTCGCTAGTTATTTTACCAGTTTCTATTTGAAAGCCTGAAAAAAAAATTGCCTAAGATACAGCAAATACAATTGTTTTGTAATTTCTCAGATACCCTTGTCATTTTCTAACGGCAAACTTTTTGATTAAGTTGAGTATTTTCGCTCGATTTGTGACAAATTCAAACTTCTCAATTTGTGTTCACAAGATGGTAGATGATGTGTAATGTATGTGTAAGGAAAATTTGTACATTATGATATTATGTTGCAAGTCTCTTTGCTTTCA
The DNA here is from genome assembly GCA_026413305.1 of Hydrozoanthus tunicans. Taxonomy (NCBI): domain Eukaryota; kingdom Metazoa; phylum Cnidaria; class Anthozoa; order Zoantharia; family Hydrozoanthidae; genus Hydrozoanthus; species Hydrozoanthus tunicans. Next base: position 12,596 of record JAOBAT010033457.1, on the reverse strand, counting down.
ATTTCATATTATTTTGTTCGTTTGTTATTTCATAAAAGCAATAAAACGCATTTTCCGTGCCATGTATATTTTTATTGCACTCGGGGGGAATGTTGGTCAAATAGACAAAAAACTTGAAAGTCACCCTGTGTATGGCTCATGACTTTCAAGTTGATTATCAATTCTCCCAACATCTTCCCCCCCCACCCCCAATCAGGTAATAAAAACTTACACAGCACAGAAAATGTGTCTTATTGCTTAATGATAGTATTGTGCTATGGTTGTTTGTAGGTGTGCATGGTTGGTGTTACAGTTGGGTTTGTCATTGGTCGTTCAAGTATAGGAAGAAACTCAGCTGCTCTGAAATCTGTGCGCGAGAACATGACTGGTAATAATTACTTGTGATTTTGGGGATTTTGACATCATTCCATCCTATTCTCAGTTTTTGAAGATGTTTTGATTTTGAAGGGTCATCTTGGACAAGCTATGTTTTGTGTGTAGGGGTCACTATTTTGTCTTTTCATTTTGTCGAGTGTTTTATAACCACCAAATCTTCAAAATGCAATGCAGTGAATTTTCTTGTTTTTTTTGGTGTCTTGGTGCTCTAACAGACTGCACCTGCTGTCATTTGAAATAATTGCTGATGCTTTCTGTGTCTCTAAGTGACTTAAGGCCGGCGCACACTTGAGGTAAAGAGCTGAGCTGTTTGCTCGCAAGGCAGTTTGCTCAGCTTGTTCTGCACATATGCGGCAAAATTTTAGTGAGAGTTGAGCTCGCAAGGCAAAAATCTCACTTAAATTTTGCCGCACACATGCGGAACAAGCTGAGCAAACAGCCTCGCGAGCAAACAGCTCAGCTCTTTACCTCAAGTGTGCGCCGTTAAGCACCAGACGTCAGTGTTGCCACGAGGGCCAACCGGAAGCAAAATATCAGTAGTTGACGCGTACTTGCACCCGTCATGCGGCCTCCGTGACGAACACCACGACCGCATGGCGTGTGCAAGTACGTATTCGTGTCAACTACTGATATTTAATTTCCGGTTGGCCTCTGTGGCAACACGGACTTCTGGTGTTTAAGGTCTCTTTTGTTAAGCCGTGGCTACACGGTGCGAGGTTGCCTGCAGCCGGAGAATTTCACCGTGTAGCCACCTTTGAAATCGTTGCACGCAACGTTGCGCGAAGTAGAAACCGATCCTACTCCTGCAACATTGCATGCAACGGTTTCACCGAGTGGCCACAGGAAGGTTTCAGTTGCGCGCAACGTTGCAGGCAATGTTGCATCGTGTAGCCACGGCTTAATCTATCTTTTATGTGACAGGTATCTTTTATCATAGATTATTATCATACTTTATTTTACATTATTATTTTCAATAACGAATCAAATTCCTTTTCTTCTGACTAATTGTTCTTTATGTCTATAGACATCAATGAATGTCGAGTTTTCAATAATGGCGGCTGTCAACATCACTGTCATAACCTTGCTGGCAGTTTTTACTGCACTTGTCGCCTTGGTTACAAGCTGCAGCCCAACAGAAGGGATTGTGTCGGTAAGTAGGGAGTTGAAAGTAACGATAGGTTAAGTGATTGAGTTAGTAAGTGAGTGAGTGAGTAAGTGAATAGTCGAGCGATGGAGTTAGTGAGTGAGTAAGTAAGAGAGTGGTTGAGCGATTGAGTTAGTAAGTATGTGAGTGAGTGAGTTATCGGCTGAATGATTAATTGTGTTGGTAAGTTACAACTAAGTGAGTAAATAAAAAAGTGAGTGAATGAAAGAGTGAATGAGTGAATAAATGAAGATTTTTTAAGTGAGCGAGTTAGCGAATGAGTGAGTGACCGAGTGAGTGAATTGGTGGAATAGTAAGACTAAGAATTTGATGACTTTTTCAAATAGTTTCTCATCGAAATTTTCTTGACATCAATGCTAGATTTCTATTCTTTGTTATATAAAAAAATTTTTTTGTTGTTTATTAAGATGAATTTATAATCTTGGCTCGTCTTATCGAATAAGTCGATAAACTCATATTTTGTTTTTTTTCAGACTCGCGGCAAACCGGCACAGTGAGAAAAAAAATCCGACTGCGCGTTCCGTTTGGTCAGCGGTGTCGACACACTATTGCTGTTAAAAACAAAGTCCTTGGAGACTTGAGAAAGAAACTTCTAAACCAAGAGGTTTCTAACTTTCCATGTAAAATTCACAACACTGGACTTAAGTGTAAGTCAAGGAAAAACTCCTACTTTCTTCAAGCAATCTTTGAAATTGAACTTGACAAAACCAGTGTTCTGACGTCACAACATTGTAACACAAGTTGTCTTCAATGCCAATTAGAGAACAGACTTCGAAGGTTTGTGTCCGATCTACGTAGTTTAGCAGATAGTGAAAAATTGAACGTTTCCGTGAACGGGAAAGATTACAAGGTCGACCGCAGATCTGTCAGGGCGTGGCGTTGGACAACCTCGTGTGACCAGAGAAACAGAAGTCGTCGCAAAAGCAAGCGATTCAGTAAGTCATTTGTGTGCTAGCGTGACAGACAAACACCGTTGTGCATTATACATTGGCGTAATAATGAGTTATAGAAGACAATGCATCGACGTGACAAGTTTGGTTAAGTCATGAAATAGGTTTACTTGTTAGCGTGACATGAATGCTCACAAGACGTTGACACAGCGTGATATTTAAGTCCAAGGGGCGTTACACTTTGCCAGCGTGAAACATTGTGTTAGGCCATGATATATAGCGTCTTACGCTAGCGTGACATGTAGGTTTATGAGACTTTGACACATTGCCGCGACATACAGGCGCAGAGACATATTTGCGTGGCATACTGTGCACAAGACCTTACACAATGCCAAAGTGACAAATTCTGTAAGCTCATGATATAGTTAACAAGTTGGCGCGACATGTTAGTTCACGAGACGTTGACTCAATTGCGTGACATATACCAAATGAAAGGAAAGTTACATTATGCAAAGGTGACAAATTGTGTTAATCTATGATATAGTTAACAAATTGGCGTGACATATAGGTTCACTAGACGTTGACTCGATTGCCGTGACATATAGGTGCAGATATGCAACACATTTCCGTGACATATAATTGCACGAGACGTTACAGTATGTCACAGCAAATTAAGTTAGTATGACAAAGTGTTATAAAAGACTGCATGCACTGACGTGACGAACGGGCATACTTTTCCTGTGATAGATGCATATACACAGGCGTAACACACTAAAAGAATTACAGTTGGGTGAAAAACCGAATATTATACAGTTTGGTATCAATTACCGTCTGGTTAGCCTAGTTGATAAGGAACCAGTCTTTCGTGCGGGAGGCTCGGGTTCAATTCCTGGCGCCAGACCTTCACTGAGGAGAAGGTGCTGCCTTTGCTCTAACATCTGCAAACGGTTAGACCTTCGCGTCTTCTCGGATAAGGACGTTAAAAAGTAGGCCCAGTCTCTCGGTCTTCTATCGTGGGATTTAAAAGAACCCACAGAACTTGTTGAAAAAGAGTAGGGTGATCCTGGTGTCGTGGCCTTTCAACTATCAACTGAGGGCAACTCTTAATGATTATATTTGTGAGCCGTAGTTACTGGACTATCTAAGACCCACAAAACCAAGGCTTTTTTCATTACTTTGTGAACAAGTGGTGAAAAGCTCTAATTGAAAGAACTTGTATAGCTTTCTATTATAGTGTATTGTGAAAAACATGAGGTAAAGCGATAAAGGACTGGGCACTAGCGTGAAGAAGACCGTTCGGAGCGGAGGTTCAAAGAAATAAACCGTCTTCCCGGCGGCGCAGTGGCCGAGTGGTTAGCGTGTTCGACTCGTAATCATGAGGTTGCGAGTCAGGTCAGACCACTGTGTTCGGTCCTTGAACAAGACACTTTACCTGACTTTGTTCCAGTCGACTCAGCTGTAGAAATGAGTACCAGTTCTGCTGGGGGCTAACCTGCGATAGATTAGTGTCCTGTCCAGGGGGAATTCAAAGACTCTCATTCGCTTAACACTACGGAAACCGGAGATAAGCGCCGGCCTAATGCGCCTATAGGCTCGAGAAAGGCTTTTTTTAGCTTCCCGAAAATAATTAAAGTTAATTTTTATTCTCGATTATCCTTTAATATTTGAATTAAGCACCAAACTAAACTTGCTGGGAAAAGCATTTGCCAGTTAATAACTCTAAATCTTGTCTCATGCACTTGTGCTTCAGGCGGATGTAGTCCAGGGATGTATTTTGACGAGTCAATACTAAGGTGTATCAACTGCTCTCTCGGTTCATATCAGCCATCCTTGGGTGAGAAGTTCTGTTATCGCTGCCCCGGTAATACAACGACGTACCATACAGGGGCCAAGGATATATCTGAGTGCAAAGGTATTGATAAAGGGAATACTTCCAATAACATAAAAAACCATTAAGACGCCCAAAGGATCTAAGGACTCCTACCGTCTGAATGACGTCCGACGAGCTATTACCATCCTCTCCTCCCCACCCCACACTCACTTTCTCTTGGATAAAAAAAATCGTTACCTTGAGTCGTTGAAAATTTCAAGAAAAATCTGCAATAATAATGCAGTAGAAAGTTTTGGCATGACAGAAACGCCGTGGAAACGTTGTGTATTTTATCCCTAAACCTCATGGCCACGGTCATGGTCATGGTCACGGTCATGGTCAGGGTTACGGTCACGGTCACGAGTCATGATCGCGGTCACGGTCACTGTCATGAACAAAATCATGGTCATGGTCATGATCGCGATCGCGATCGCGGTCACGGTCACGGTCACGGTCACGATCACGGTCATGGTCTTGATCGCCGTTGCAGTCACGGTCACGGTCATGGTCATGGTCATGATCGCGGTCACGTTCACGGTCACGGTCATGGTCTTGATCGCCGTCGCAGTCACGGTCACGGTCACGGTCATGGTCATGGTCATGATCGCGGTCGCGGTCACAGTCACGGTCATGGTCATGGTTATGATCGCGGTCGCTGTCGCGGTCACGGTCATGGTCATGGTCATGGTCATGGTCATGGTCATGATCGCGGTCACGGTCACAGTCACGGTCACGGTCACGGTCATGGTCATGGTTATGATCGTGGTCGCGGTCACGGTCACGGTCACGGTCATGGCCATGGTCACGGTCATTGTCGTGGTCAAGGTCACGGTCATTGTCGTGGTAATGCTATATAGTTGTTGTAGATTTTGTTTTGTGAATATTGCAATTTTTGTCTTACAATTAGCAACAATCTGTGGTGGGCGTCTCACTCAAATGAAGGGCGTTATCACCTCGCCAAACTTCCCAACCAACTACCCACCAGGAGTAAAGTGTGTCTGGAACATCCGTTCCCCTTCCGGGAGAGGTCTTCTCTTGCTCATGCCTAACATCTCATTTCCGGTAACGCAGAACTGTGCACATTATTTGACGATGCGGGAATCTGAAGATCCCCTATCAGTAGTGACGTATCACTCTTGCGAGAGCTACGACAAGCCAGTGGCTTTCATCTCTAGATCTGAAAGTCTTTTCATAGAGTTTCATTCAAGTGGGATGAGGACTGCACAGGGATTCCGTATATTTTATGTTACTTTCAAAGGTAAACTTTTACTACTACATAAACCGTACGCGTATTATGACTGTGACTATGAATATAACTACAACTTTGACTATGACTAAAACTACAACTATGGCTATAGCTGATTGTGACTATGATTATGACTATGACTATGACTATGAATATGACTATGACTATGACTATGACTATAATTAGGACTAGAACTATGACTAGGACTAGGAGTATAACTAGAACTAGAACTAGGACAAGGACTAGGACTAGAACTATGACTATGACTATGACTATAACTAGGACTAGGACTATGGCTAGGTGTAGAACTAGGACTATGACTATAATTAAAACTAGGACTAGGACTAAGACTAGGACTAGGAATAGGAATAGGAATAGGAATAGGACTATGATTATACCTAGGATTATGACTAGGATCAGGACTACGACTACGGCTATGATTATGACAGACTATGACTATAACCCTGCTATGCTCTTTTTCGGAGGCTATCAACGTTTAGCTAATGTCTTATTGTCTAACGTCAGCTCAATTTTTTTCTCAGACATCTATAGAGACCTTGTTTGTTCTATAGTGGAGGACGGCAGGCTGTATTCTATTGACAGCCACACGAAGTTGCTTCAGGTAACAACAGTACAGGTATCTTTGCTTATCCATCTTTCGTGTGTTCTTCTCACGCTACCTTCGATCAGTCACACCAACCATCCATTCATCCATCCAAACCATCAATCCACCCATCCATCCCGTCTCCTCCATTCATTCCGTCCACTCCATCTATCCATCCATCCCGTCCATCCATCCACCCATTCATCCCGTCCATCCATCCATTCATCCATCCATCAATCCATCTAGCCATCCCATCCTGTCTATTATCCACCCATCCCGTCCATCCATCAATCCGTCAATCTACCAATCCTTTCCGACCCAACAATCCATCCATCGCATCCCTTCTATCTATTCGCTCACCCGTCCATCCACCCACCCATCCATCCATCCATCTAACCATCCCATCCTGTCTATCTATCCACCCATCCCGTCCATCCATCCATCAATCCATCCATCTAACCATCCCATCCTGTCTATCTATCCACCCATCCCGTCCATCCATCCATCCACCCATCCATCAACCCCTCCATCCCGTCCATCAATCTATCCATCTAACCATCCCATCCTTGTCTATCTATCCACCCATCCCGTCCATCCAGCAATCCATAAATCTATCAACCCTTTCCGACCCATCAATCCATCCATCGCATCCCTTCTATCAATCCGCCCACCCATCCCATCCTGTTCCATCCATCAAACCATTCATCCATCCATCAATCCATTCATTCATCCATCCATCCCATCCATCCAACAACCCATTAATCCGTCCATTCGTCCATCCATTTATTCATGCATCTCACCCAACCATCTATCTTTCAATCAACTTCCCTGCCTATTTAACCAAACGTTTCGTTTACTTTTTTACCAATTCAAAGATCTACTCGCCGACACACCCACTCGTTTACCTTACAACTAATTAATTCCACTATCACTTTGCTTTTTGTTCGTTCATCCACCCAACAGTACATGTAAACATTCATCCAGCAATCCACACGTCCAGCATTTCAAGTAGCTAGTTAATCCAACAATCTAACTACTGTTATTTATGAAAATTCCTTAAAGTCCCTATCAAGCTTATTTTTTTAAGTTCCAGATGAAAAGTAGAACCCTTTTATAATAGTAACTTTAAGAAAATAGAACCTTTTCTCGCCGTTCCTGTTACATTTTTTAGACTTGAAGCGTGCAACGATGACGTAGCAGGAGGCATATGACGTAGCACGAGGCTTTAAGCAGAGACAATCTTTTTTATCTCAAAAAGTTCAATTATGGCTAGAATAGTCACATTGTTATAATTTGAATTAACCCTTTGAAAATGTTTGAAACAAAAATTTTATGACATCTTTTAGCAGAAATGAATATTTTTAAACAAAACCACATAACTCACTGCTGCTACGTCACAGGTTACCAGTCCTCAGCCTGCTCGGTCAAAATTTACATTCCAATATTTTTTTGGCTAAAAAGTATACTTAGACGTGGAAATATTCTATGGTTATTCAAATTTTGAGTTCGCAGATGACTACAGTTTTAATCTAAAAAGTAAAAAAATAAGCTTGCTAGGGACTTTAACAAAATTTGGGAAACAGGGCAAAATGTGCCAAGATATCATGTAACATTTGAAATGATAGTGTTTTATGGTGGTGATTAGGACTATGAACAATAGATGGTGGTGTGATACGCAAACTCTGAACCGAAAAAATGATTCCACTTTTCTCGTTCATTTAAAGAATAATTTTCACTCGTGTTTATTTAAAAAGCTAGAACAACAAATCTTTTTCAAACTGAAAACGAATTGAAATCAAGTGAATGCCTATTAAAATGTCAACTAACACTCTAAGCTCCTTTTGTTGCATTTTTTTTCCAGAACGAAAAACTTTTGGAAGTTATCTTGGAAGTCATGCTGAACCCGCAAATGTTCTTTAATCAAAGCGAATACGTTCAGCTGCTTCGGAGTTCTCATCCAACGTTTTACAACTTCATACAACAGAAAGTTTGGTCTTATATGGCGTTCGAGGATTAAATCAACTGTACGGACTCTTAAGGTTATTCAGGAGGAGGAGAAGACAAGCGAGGGACTGGGAGCGATTTTTGATTTTGTAGATTCCATCCAGGTTGGGATGGGGCAGTAGGTTTTAAACTTAACCACGCTGCTACAAACCGCTATTAGTTTTAATATGTAATAATATAACAATAATATGTAATAATATAACAATAATGTCTTGCTAATATCCTTAAGAAAGTTTTCTTTAATTTCCCTATGCAAGGAATTTGGTTACTCTGGACTAAAGTTTGGAGCTGGAAAAATCTTGAAAGAGCCTAATTACCCCAACTACCCCCACTTCTGACGTAACCCCTTCCCAAGGTATGGTATTGGTGTGTCAAGTACCACAATACTTTACGAAAATCTACAAAGCAAATAGACGATATAGAGATCCTTGCACCGCCTGAAAGGTATTTGTTCGACTAACCGTGTTATGTAGTCGTACGATACGGGAAAGGGGGAGCGAAGGTGTGAAAAGGGCTAGTAAGGTTTTATGACTTAAACAGTAGTACCCACGCTCGCGATAAGTAGTGTCCATGTCACGCAACTTGCTACTCACGTCACGCAATATGCTTCCAATTCTTGTGTTGAAGAAAGCTTATTACGTGACAACCAAAATGAAGGTTGCCAAGGGACAAGTTTAGAGCTACTTTAAAGGGTTCTTAATATGGATTCATAGAGAAAGATTTTCAAAACCATGTTTTAAGCGAAATGTCTTGCGGTCACTGTTTGGCTTAGCAATAGGCAAGAAAATGGGTTAAAAACTCGGTTGCTGAACTTTTAAATGTGTATATAGTAGTAAAAGAAGACCTTGGTAAAAGACAAGGAACATGAAAAATTAATGAAACTGAATACACAATAATGTTTACAAAACAAAAGAATGCGACTTGCAATTAGGTGTTAGATTTAGTGAGAAAGAAAGAGGATGAAGTCAAAAAAACTATTCTTTCTTCAAATATGCAAGGCGCTAGCAATTAGACCAGACATGAAACCGCCACTTTTGTTTTTTGTACTGTGTAATTTGTAAATTAGAGCGAGGGTCTTGACTTCCTTTGTTCATGTTTTTACTCCATTAAAATAAAATGTTGGTATTATCTTGACTAGCGTTGTTGAACTTATCTTCTTGCCCATTTTTACTTTATCTCCATGCCCATGAATGACCTTATCTTCCTGACCATACTTGATTGTATCTTCCTGCCAATTAATATTTGACCTTATCTTCATACCCATGTTTGACCTTATCTTCCTGGC
>JAOBAT010033346.1:0-30955 GCA_026413305.1 Hydrozoanthus tunicans | reverse complement strand
ATCACGATACACGCGATATATTATTAGTAACATCACGATACACACGATCTATTATTAGTAACATCACGATACACGCGTTCAATTATTAGCAACATCACGATAACACGATTTATTATTAGCAACATCACGATAACACGTTCTATTATTAGTAACATCACGATACACGCGATCTCTTATTAGTAACATCACGATACACGCAATATATTATTAGTAACATCACGATACACGCGTTCTATTATTAGCAACATCACGATAACACGATCTATTATTAGCAACATCACTATAACACGTTCTATTATTAGCAACATCACGCAAAAACGATCTATTATTAGTAACATCTCGATACACGCGATCTATTATTAGTAACATCACGATACACGCGTTCTATTGTTAGCAACATCACGATAACACGATCTATTAATAGCAACATCACGATAACACGTTCTATTAGTAACATGACGATACACGTGATCTATTATTAGTAACATCACGATAAACGCGATCTATTATTAGTAACATCACGATACACGCGATCTATTCTTAGTAACGTCACGACACACGCGTTCTATTATTAGTATCATCACGATACACGCGATCTATAATTAGTAACATCACGATACACGCGATCTGTTATTAGTAACATCACGATACACGCGATCTGTTATTAGTAACATCACGATACACGCGTTCTATTATTAGTAACATCACGATACACGCGATATATTATTAGTAACATCACGATACACGCGATTTGTTATTAGTAACATCACGATACACGCGATCTAATATAAGCAACAACGATACACGCGTTTTATTATTAGCAACATTACGATACACGCGATCTAATATTAGCAACATCACGATACACGCGATCTAATTTTTTAAGAAAGCAGGTTTTAATTTGTTCGTTCAATTCGATACGCGCGATCTAATATTAGCAACATAACGATACACGCGTTCTATTATTAGCAACATTACGATACACGCGATCTAATATTAGCAACATCACGATACACGCGATCTATTATTAGCATCATCACGATACACGTTATCTAATATTATCAACATCACGATAGACGCGATCTTATATTATTATCAAGATACACGCTATCAATTATTAGTAAAAACACGAAACTTAGATGCTAAGCACCGTTACACCATTCTTATTCTCTTTACGACTGAACCAATACGTTTCTAAGAAGTATTAAAATAAATTAAAAAATATTTCATGTTTGGAGATATCTCACTCTCTTTTTTGAAAAAAAGAATCTTTACAACAACCGTTAATTGTAGCTACTGCGAGACGTGAGTAGCTACTATGATATCGGTTCTGAATGTCTATCATTCTGAGTGGCCTCTACTTTCGGGTTTGTTTCGGATTCCCATCGATTTACAAGTCGCGCGAGGTATTCTGGGCAGTAATTTTGAAAGACGTTGGATTTGGATGGATTTATCAGGTTTTACTCAAGATGATTTTAAACAAAGCCAACCGAAATTTCACCTGTTAGTAGCTTTTATTGCTTGGAATCGAACAATACGTCCTATTTTGTCAAAAAGATAAAACTCGAATCATGAGCGAGTTAACCGATTTGTTTCCGTACGAGCGGAAACAACCGATGTATTTCCGTAAAAAATATCGACTGTGAAACGTTTGGAAACGTTGACTTTGATCGTCCTCGTGCTCTGTGCTGATCAATAATGAAGTTACAGTTGAGATTTACCATGTTTTCTTGTTATTTTCTGCCTATTATTAAGCAGAGCATTCAAGTGTTATGTCAAGTGTTTTCTCGTGAAGTATTTTTCAGGTGTGTTGAAGGTCCCAACAAAGTTAGCAATACAATAACATCGCTGAGACGTAGTTGCCAAGCTATTGATCATGGCAGCCGAAAGATTCTTTCAGCTTAGCAGCTTCCTTAGGCAAGCTTATCGTTTAAGTGCTTACTCCGCTAACTGCATATACAAAGAAGAAAATTCTTTGTTAGTTACTTATGGAGTACAGACGTGTTTAGTAGTTGTATTTACTTGTTTCAAGCTTAAGTTGAGTTATCCTCATCTTTGGCAAAACATCAGAGCTCAGATAATATTTTTACACTGTTTGAATTGTTAGTAACGTTGGCAATTCTCGCTAACGTTAAGAATTGTTAGTATTTCAAATAATAGTGAAACCACCCTCTACACGTGTAAATGCTTATTGTTTACATTAAAAGTCTAAATGTTGTTGTTAATAAAACCTTTGAAAAACTTGATCTGCCCTTTTTGTGATAGCTGTCCATTATCGCACATCCATGGCATCGTTAGCTCCGTGAGCCAAAAGGTTTTTATTAAATAAACATGCTCAATTTCAAAACTAAAAATCGTAAATATGGTCGCACTGGCTACATGCACGCATTGCGGGCCTATTTTTTTAACGACGACACCAACTCAATATTTTGCGCATTTTCATTTATTAAAAGCAGAGAACTGTCGTCTAAATTGAACACGCGAAGGAGCTACTTCGCAACCTTTATCCATTTATCAACAAGCACGATGCAGCTCGCTTTAAAACGGGCACTTTTATCCTCAAAAGAACCCAATTTGAAACATTTTTGTTCACACTATTTACACAGCCACGCAGCTTGAAAATTGAATCATTGTCGCGTTCTTGATCTAACTAAAACAACTTGGTATTTCTCGAAAATGTACAAACAACAACAAACAGTTAATGTCCCTACTATCTTCGATTGCCACGGTCCCAGAGAATCTCGCCTGCAGTTCTTGCAGTTCCGCGTTGGTTAATCTCACGACTGTGAAGTCTGCACCTGCTCCACGTGATTACCTTCTTCCAGCTTACGCGAATTCAACAGGTCCTCATTCCAACACTATCGGAACAGCAACTTTGCGACTCTCTGCCCCTATGTCTTGGACAACGAGTATTTGTACACCTTATTAACTTCAATTGCCAATAATATTGAAGATCTTACAAACATCGCATATACAAGCTGCAAGCAGAACCTGTCAAACCACTCATAGACTTCGACGAGGTGAGGTCTGTCAGTACTACAGTTTTGGCCAACTACATCACGTCAACAAAGAACTCGCAAGGGTCACCCATGGCCATTCTAAAACTATTTCGACTAGCAGCAATATTGTCCGGAACCTGGTCTAGAGGTCTGATAGGAGGAAGTGACCGTTCACTGGGAGCAGTACTGTGATTGTGTATGTCTTTTTCCTTTGTTGTTCCTCGGCTGCTGCCACTGCGCTCGCTACTGCTGCCGCCGCTACTCCTGTGATCGTCCTGTCTGTCACCTCTATCTCCACCACTCCTCTTTGAGCTTCCGCTGGCACTGTGGGGGCTGTTGCTACCACTATGACTACTGTAGAAAGAATGGGCGTAGCCGGGCGTCTGAGAGTCTCCGTGGCCAGTAGGTGGAACATACATGGGCATTGGCTGGTAGCCGTACGAGGGAGGTTGGCCCATCCACGGCATACCGGGATTATGCTGAGGTAAAGGAGCTAGCGTGTCCTGATCGCTACCGTCGTGTTCGTGTAACGTTAGGCGTGCCATGTCTACAAATGAACACGCAAACAGTCATCAGAAGGCAGGATTTATCACAAAACAGTACACAACACCAACTACACACACAAAAAGAAGAGAGACAATGAACTATATGGGAGGGTTTCAGTCATTATTATTAATGATTCAACTGATATTTCATCGGTGGTTAGGGACAAAGTTCCTTTGTTTAAAGCCACGAAGGTGTTTCGATCTGAAAACGTTCAGTCATTGTTTTTATTATTGTTTGATTGGTGATTTGAAACAAAGATTCCTTTTTATGGTCCCGAAGGTGTTTCGATTTGAAAAAGTTTGTTTGTAAACGTTACGTAAGCTACACAGCTTCTGATTCTGGTTAAATGCTTACTAAGCTTGTGAGCGGCGAGTAAGTAGTGATCTTAAATAATGTAACGTAACAAGCACTTACTTCCACAGAGGTCGCCAAAGACATAGTAGCACTGCTCAGAGAACGTGATTTTATTGACAGTGTGGCGGATATATCCAGCCTAAGGGAACAAAAAAAAGGTTAATTAATGACAGGGAAGAAACTCTGAAAATACAATTTCTACACGGAATACACAGAAAGGAATACGTCTCAGATCGCAAAACCGCCCAGGTTAAAAAAAAAAATTAAACACATTAAAACCAAATAAAACTTCCCAAAACACTTAAAAAGTAAAACCTTCGTCATCTTGGCAAGATTTCAAAACACTATTTTCATATAACGCCACAAGCAATAGGACGGCAATCTTATCTGAAACTTTGATGCACAAAATTATACCGAAAGTCTTAAGTTGTTTAATATCTTGTAGGATAGAGAAACACAAATACCTTTAATAAGTTGCATGCATATTTCCTTGCTTCTCTTCTGTCTGCAAACCCTTCTACATGCGAATAAAGCCAGTCAACGACATCGGAACCTGTTCGGAAATTCAAAGCGCAGTTAGCAATACACAAACAGAAAACACGAAACCGTACCTTGGCCACGTACATGGTCTACTCGAACAAAAAAAATGAAACTACCGTCTTCAGTGCTTTTGACAATAAAAATGCAACATGGTTAACTACGCTGAAACTAAACCTATAAAAATGACAGAATCCAAGATCACGAAAAAAACAGGCTTCTTAGGTCGCACATTAAGGTCACAGCACATTCTCATTTTTTGCAATTTAATTTTAATACCACCAGTACAACTACAACCTTATCTTCGTTCGTCTTTATGAAATGCTTATGTCGAACTTAATTAGTAGCAAGAAACTTTATTCATATTCGTAATTAGAGACCTTAAGCATGAGACGTACGGAGGCAAACCGGAAATCAAATACAGTGGTCGACGCGTACTTGCACACGTCACGTGGTCGTGGTGATCGTCACTGAGGCCGCTAAGACGCTTTTTACCTCAGTGACGATCACCACGACCGAAGACGCCAACTACTGACACTTGATTTCCGGTTGGCCTCCGTGGAAACACGAACGTCGGGTGCTTAAGCTCTCTATTATATTGTATTGCACTAGTACGTATTAATCAAATTCTAGAATAACGCCATACAAATGATCTGGGCCTTAACAGTTATCTTACCAATAAAGGCATTAGGGATTGTAATTTTTAGCCACATCCTGTCCCTGATGTCGAGACCAGAATCAGGAGCTGCCATGGCTTTCACAACTGACACCATGTCTGTATTGAGCGTGAGTGGTTCACCGTCTGGCATATCCTGGAACCCTGCACCGAGCAAAACAAATGTTAGATATTCTGAATCGAATGCCAATATGCAACACTTCCCAATCTAAAAAACTAGATGCGAACTTCACCAAGTGACCGTAAATTGCTAAGAGCTACATCAAGTACTGACAAACGCTTAATGAACAAGAAAATAATACTTCGGATAAATTCATAAAACGCAAGGAAAAATTGCACAGTAGACATGATACAGCACAAATTACTCCACTTCTGTCAGAAACAAAATTGTGCAAGGAAAAGATTTTCATTTAAACAGTTTAAGTAACTTTACGAGTAAGAACTAGAGGTCAAAATCCACCTGTTACCGACCGCGTGAACTTTGATTCCAAAATAATTATAATTCATACGTCATGGTAGTAATAATATTATCATTAATTATTCATAATAATAATAATAATAATAACAACAATAATAATAATATTAATATTATTATTATTATCATTATGAATAATTAGTAATAAAAATATAAATAGTTCATTTATTCTAAATCATTATTTACATTATGGAGTATTCATACTAACATTAAATAACAGAGTTCCACTTCTAATTTTCATCGAATTTAAATTCCCTGGAGGCTCAGTTGGGTTAATAAAAAATAGACATGACGTTACAATGTTACAAGTATATTAAGGAAACACTACAACACACTTACTATGCATAACACAGCAAAATGAAGAATATCTACATAACATATCACACCTTATCTTATTTTATTTTTATTTACAACACGTAGGGGTTTTTTAACTTGATTCACACAGTTACTGCTTTAAGAAAGTTGAAAAGAAACGTTAATTTCTAAAGATAGCAAAATAAAGACAGATTTTTCGCATTTTAGAATCGTTAGAGATTAATGTAAAAGGTGGAACAGAAGTCCAAACATTTACAAGCTACTATATCAGGGTTTCATGCAGGATTTCAGAGAAACAATTTCCATGCATGCAGCATAAAAGCGAGGAGACCTTTAAAAGTTTTAAGTAAAGCATCTATCTGGCAACAACGATTAGATGAAATGTAAAGATACGGTGAAAAGCAAAGGTCCATAGCGACCATACATAATAAGCAGACACATTTGCTAGGAAATGTTTTGCTTCTGTTCACCGTGAATGAAACCCTGGTAGTCAAGGATGTATTGGGAAAGTAATACCTGACAACCGGAGAACTTCTTCTCCGGGGAATGCACCTTTCTCCTTGTGAGCAAATACTGCAAGAAAGCGTAAAGTCAAACTCCCGCTTTTCTCTTGCTCTACTGGGAACATTTTGGGCTGTTACTTTGTTTACATCTTTGTGAAAATTTTGAAAAGGTCTTTGCATGTTTTTGAGCGCGGAGAAAACTTTAAAATCTCGAAGCTGCTCTCCGGCTGCCATGGACTATTGCTACATCCCTGACTCCAAATGCAGGCATTGTTAGTAGCAGTTACAATTTTATTTCTTATAACTTTTGTTATGTCAGTATCTTCAAAAATAGAAAACGTTGCATGCTTTTGTTTTACTTAAGAAGATTTTGAGTCTTAACTTAAAATCAGCATTTACTCATAATTGAGTTACTAGTGTGTTTTAAGCAACTTACGATCTGATTCTGGTAATGAACTTGTCATGGATGAGCTTGTTGAGGTCATAGTTCCAAGACTCTGGGCGTTCATTGGAGGTTTGCCAAACTGTGCAACTTGCTGCGCAAATTCTGTTAATGAGATGTCACAATTAGCACAGACAAACAAAAGTCTACAATGAAAATTGTAACATGTTAAATCAGAATCTGAGACTTCCTGAAAAATAAACTTTTTTATCTCCAACACAACCAAAAGAGTTTACTATGTGTTTTGCACATCAACATTATTTAAGTGAGAATATAATGAAATGCAAAATAAGACTGAAGATGATCTGACAATCAACTGCATGTTAAACCTTGTTTTGATAACAACCATTAGGATACTTACGATTAACAACAGTTGTATGTTGTACCCAAGCTGATGTGTCTATAGGTCGAACAGGTTCACCTGTTAAAAAAAAAACATTAAGGAACATACAAAATTTCTCTTTGCATTGCATTGAATCAATACAACTTTTATTAACAAATACAAAAAGGGTAATATAGGTTTAGCAGTGTCTTTTCTGAACATACAGTTTGTGTGCGACATCCATGCCAACATGTCTGTCTAGAAACAGACATTAGGGGTTCCAAAAATGTTAAAAAGTAATTAATGTTCTAAAACATTTGCTAAGGCAGAAATACTGATATTATCAAGTACTGAGAGATATTAAAAACAAACATTTATTTTGTTTCTAAGTAGGTCATTTGTCATGATGACTGATCATATAATGAACAAATAACTTTTACTTCTGAGAACATATGCTTACAATGTGGTTTCATGCGTGTGACTAGCTGCAGGTTCAAGCTGAAATGAAAGTCACTTCATTAAAACTGTCACTCATTTTTAGGGTCACTTTTTTTGTCCACCAGCCAAACAGTACAATGCACTGTGCGGTACAGTGCATACTGACTGACCTATTTCCTATTTCTTACCATGTTAACACAGCTAATTTCCTCTGGGCTGTTACTGGACTTGTTAGCTGGATTCTACTGTACATTAGTATGTAGGTGTGTAGTTCAAAGCTAACTATGTTATCATTTCTACCAACTAACTTAATGATAACAAGTACGATGCACTGTGTGATGCAGTGCACACTCAGTGACTTATTTCAAACAACTTACCATGGGGCAATGTAAAGTACCCTTTCGGGGTTGGGTCCCAACACTTGGCAACAGTAAGTGTGATAGGGCTGGTAAAAAAACAAATTTTCACACTTTTTAATATATAATGTCTTATGTTAATTGATTTTTCAATTTTAGAAACAACAATATTAAAGTTATTACAGTAAAGCATTGAACTGCTACAAAAACATGTGTTAAATATATGATATTTACTTGTAAAATAACAGCTGTCCAAAATTTAATATTTATTTATCCAACTGGATGTCAATAGGTTCTGACTTAAATTAATTAAATGCAAACCATGCAGTGCTTGAGTAAAGCACAAAGCCACCAACGATACTATAATAATAATAATAATAATAATAATAACAACAACAACAACAACAACAACAACAACAATAATAATAATAATAATAATAATAATAATAATAATAATAATAATGCTACCAAACAAGTTCCTTTCTTCTCTGAAGCAAAATTATGTTTAATCACTTTTTGGAAAGAAAATAACTAGCTATCTTTTGTGGAAAGGAAAAGAAAGGAAATCAAAACCTTACCCAGGTTTGTGAACCATTTCTCTAAGAACCCTTACAGCATCGTCGTTGCTCATATTCTCAAAATTAACATCATTTACCTACAAAACAGATGGGCATGATTATTGCTAGAAGTTGTACAAGCACCCTCTGGTTTTTCTCACTGCCCTGTCAATGCCCAAGTGCCTGTCCTTTTTAGGGCACACAAGTTTTCAAGGTTTCTGCTAATGAAAACTTGTAATCAAAATACCATAGTTATTAACTTTTAAGCCACACTTGCTCACTTAAGCCACAACCCCCATTTTAGAGATTTGATGATCACACTTTTGTCTAGTTAATTTTTGAAAAACGCAGTTTTGACCCTACAACCCCTAGCTCAAACTGGCTTTGCGATAGAATTTATGTGAAAAAATGGTGCAGCTTAAAAGTGAATAAATATGGTAATATTAAACTGTTGAAAATTGCAAATGTATAAGCAGACTGGAGTAATAACTGTTGAAAAGCAAAATCTTGCAGTAAGAATCTTATTCAGCATTCAAAGTACAATCTGCGCTATGTTTTGTCATGAATATACCTCCAAATCATTTTGGATAACCTGGTTAATATCACTGATAGGCAAACAAGGCCAACAGTTTTTAGTGCTAGCCAGAACACTGAATATCTAACAGAAAAAAAAAGGAATGATAACTGAAACTAGTTTATCCCAAGGCTCTTGATAATTTGGGTTTTTCTCATAATATTGAGATACAACAAAGTGTGAAATGTCTGTTTGTTTTGTGTCTTTTGTTCAAAACCAGGCTTGATCACAGCACACAGTGCACTCTGGTTGCGATGTGATGAATTTTGGTTAAGAGTGAAAGAACCAATGAAACCAAAATTTTTCTAGGTTTTTATCAAGAATTGCTGCTAACTCGCTTTGTTCGCCTGAGTCTGCCTCTACTGTGTTGCTGATGTGTCACTGTACATGGCACAGTAGCTGAGCAGTTAGCATGTTCAACTCATAATCCGTGGGTCAAAAGTTGCCCTGGTCAGACCATTGTAGTGTGTCCTTGAACAAGACACTTTGTTCCAGCCGACTCAGCTCTATAAATGAGTACCAGTTCTGCTGGGGGCTAACCTGCGATGGATTAGTGTCCTGTCCAGGGGGAGTCAAAGACTCTCGTCCACTTAACACTACAGAAACCGAAGGTAAGCCCTGGCCCTATGAGCCACTTAGGCTTGAGAAAGGAGGATCTTTGTATAAATGAGTTCTATACTTACTTGTAAAAGCATATCTCCTGGTTCTATTCTACCATCTAAATCTACAGCACCCCTGCAAATAAACAGCAAAACTTTCAACCAAAAACTCTTTCTTGACAAAAATAACATCGGACAAAACTAAAGGGAACTTTGACAAATTTTCAACTCAAGCAATTCAACGTTATTGTTAGCAAAACATAGTTGTAAAAATATCCAAAGTGAATTTAACAAAATGAGGAACATAACACATGGTAATACTTAAGATAAAACAAACTTCAGTCTGAAAACTTTTAGTGGAGACAATGCTCTCTAAAATGATTTTTTATAGTAAAAACAAAAAAAAATATTTTTATGAAAGCAAACATTGCATAAAAAATACAAAGCGTATATAGTTTATATAACAAAATTGTAGTTCTTACCCTTTCATGATAGATCCAACATAAATACCCCCATCTCCCCTCTTGTTGCTTTGTCCAACAATGCTTATTCCTAGAAAATTTACTTTATCTAGAAGAAAAATCAAATGAATCCAATTTAGTTTATTTTGCTCTTTATCAATTTAGATTTCTGAATACACAAATTTTCTAGATAAAGTAAAACTATTAATTAACACAATGCTGTTGACACAGATTGCTGTCACCAACCCAAAACACAAAAGCAGAGGAAAATATAAGCAAAAAAGGAAACAAAACTTTCTTGAAACCACCAAGCTTTTCTACAGAGCTCTCTCTACTGAGCAGTGCAGCATTGATGCACCCTTCTGCTCTTACTCCTGCCCTGCTTTGCTCTTTTCTTCAAAAAATATCATACAGGCATCAACTTTCTCAAGAAACACATTGAAACAGGGTTTTCCTTTGACTGAACAATGCCATAACTGATTCAACGATTATTGTCTCATACAGTCATTTTCTACAAAGGACTAGTATCAGCAGGAATAAATAATTCTGTAACAAGGGAAGAGCAGCCAAAACAAAAGTTATGAAGACATTGATTTTCTATGACAGATCCTTCACTCTTGTTCCCATCCTCTGGGGAGAACTCTAACAATGGAAGATATTGAAAATGGAAGTTGTTGGGAAGCTGAAAAGTGTTACAAGAGAGGTTTATGGTTGAAGTGAACTAGTCAATAAAGTAGTTTAGCTCACAGCAAGTAAGATTGCATTGCACAATGTGATACCTACCCATATTCAGGGTTACCGTTATGATATTTAACGACATGGTTGATTCTGTTATCGTGCTAAAGGATGAACACTGAAAGGATAAGCAAAGTTTCAAGTCAACAAACTGATCAGTTGCTGTTGTTCTGGTGTCACAAATTAACTGTTCACAGTTACTCTGAGATCAACTAAAGTCTTGATTGAACAAAATTATTGGTTAGAAAATTTCAGGGTACTAAAACTAGCTTCCCAAAATCTCTGGCAGCAAAGGTCTTTAACTAACAACACTTTAGTTGATCTCAGGGCTGTTGGACTTACTCATTTAGAAAATGAATAGTTTCTAACTACTTATGAACCTTCAACCATCAACTACCCGGCTTAAACTTGCCTGCAAAAAAATATATTAAGACTTCATGCTGAATGATATGCCTACTACATCTAAGATTGTGTTTACTTAATTAAATTTTTCTAAAGAAATCAACTCTTTAGTTGGTGTATACCCCTGCAACTCTACAGAGTATTGGTGTTATTGTCATTATCAGAAATAAAACATGGCCAAAAAACTAAGACAGATAATAAAGTCACTAACATCAAAATAGAAATAAGTTTTGCAGTCTGTAATATAGTTAAATCGCAGAGTAGCCTTACTCTCTGAACTCGCGGCATCCGTGGTCGTCTTCTTCTTCTTCTGTGTCGCCCTTTCAACAGATGTGAACCTTCTGTAGTGCTAGAGAATCTTGATACACTGCAAAGGGGCAATTAAAACAAACCAAATGAAAACAGAATCAGCAACATGATGTTGTCAGAAGATGTTTAGCTCTTTCTCTTATTCTTCACAGACACATCAAATTGGTCAATTAATGTTATTGTCTGCTTACAATTTCAATACTCAGAGCAACATTTTCACGATCACAATGGGTAATCAGAAACAACAAAGGGGTTTCAAGAAACAAGTTTAAGCAGTTCATTGAATATAAGCCACCTTGAAGTTGAATCCTTGCTTAACTCTACTGCCCAAAAGTCAGGCATGCTTGGCATCTTGTCAAAATAATTAAAATGAGCAAACTCTGAAGGCAATGTTATCTTAAAGACAATGTACATATCAAAAGGTTATCAAGCATTACAAAGCATTGCAACTTGATGAAACCAAATGGATAGAAACAACCAGTCACAAGTATTACTCAATAAAGATCTATTTTAAAAATGTACTGTTGAGCCCTAAAGATATTTGAGTTACCAGATTAGAAAAAAGCAACATTAAAAACTCATACTCCAAGACCAGCTGCTGCTATGGGGAGTAAAAAGAAACAGAGCTCTCATTGACTGATTCCACTGTTTTGCCCTCTCTCTATTCTACAAATATGTATATTCTGAATATCCGCTTATCAAAACTTACCTGCTCTGATCATCTTCAGAGTCTACAAAACTTGTTGTTTCTAAGTCACTTGAGCCAGTTTCATAATCTCTTCTTCCACCCATACCTCCAACTTGAAGTCTATTCCTTTGGGTTGGTGCCACTGCAAAATGATGGCAGTTGAATTCTGTTTAAAAATGGTCTCATGAAACAATAAATGCTTGCATTATCCCTGGATAGCATATCAAACTAAAAGGTCTTCAAAATAAACAAGAAGTGTCACCATCAGACAAACACACCATTTACTTAAGGTAATTCTACAATACAGTTAATTTTTATCTTTTAAAAAAAAACAGGAAAGAACAATTTAAAATATTTCAAAAAGTAGCAAACCTTTATGTTGAATGAAAGATAATTTTTGTTGATCTTGAGACCCAAGCTAATGGACTCAAGTACTTTTAGCATCTATGAGATGAAATAATAATTATTTTTACCCCAATGGATAGACTTTGCTAAACAAGAAAGAGTGGTATGAAAAATTGGTCAAAATTTTTAATGGTTCTTGAGTTCTATGAAGACATCAATAGGTGAACAGGCAAATTTTCAGTTTTTTGAAATTTATGACTATGATGAAAAAAATTTAATTACTACTATTCTGAAGATACATCATCAGTTCAAATGCGGTTTAAAAGAAATTAAAAATTTATTTATACACCAACTGATGGCATCAGTCAAAAACACTGAATTAATGCTAATACCTCGAGAACCATAAAAGATTTTGATCACAAAACTTTTCACTGCTGTTTCTCATTTAGCAAAGTCTTTGTAAGCAACAATGAAGTGTTTCAATTGAAATTATAGAGACTCAGTAACTCTCTCGCCAAGCTTACTACCAAATTTTGTAGCTATCATACCAGGCAACAAAGTTTTTGTGAATATCTTTTGTCATCAGACTACAGCGACTGGTATTTGATAGATGGGCTTTTAAAGATGTGGTGTTATTTTGCTAACATTACCTTGGTCCCTGCTCCCATGTCTTCTAGGTCTTGATCCTGGCCTCCTTGAGCTGATAGTAGAGTCAGCCTCTGAATCAAAATCACCTGCTGTCGAGTGACCACCACCATGGGGACTTAAAAAAGAAAACATAGAATTTATAACTACAGCACTAAATAAGGGTTGTGCAAGGCTATTGATGAGACACAGAATGATGTAACAGAAGACTAGGAGGGGGTGATAGAAAAATTAGGTAAGGCTTATTTCTTACTCAAACTAAATTCCAAGTTTGTTTACAGAGTTGTTCCATGTAATCTTTTTTTTTCAAAACATGAGCAATATTGTTTTGCTGTTTCAAGAAAATTGAGATACTCTTATCATCATTCTTGTATAGTTTTTATAATTTCACAAATTGTAGAATGGTTCAAGTTTTACTGGTTAGGTCAGGAAATCCATTAAGGACTTCTTTATCAATGAACAAGCATGGGTGATCAATTTTATGTATTCTCCCCTCTCTACCTATAATAAGAAATGTTTTCTATACAACTTGATTCACCCTTTCAACCAGAACCAGCTTGTCAAGAACAAAGTTTTAACCTATACAAAAGAAGACATTTGCATAATGAGAAACTGGAAATCTATTAAACATGGCAAAGTTATGAGATTTTCCTAAGCTAAGTAACATGAAAAATAAGACTTCTGGTTGGGTGAATTTTATATCAACACTTCATTTTACATGTTTTGAAATGAAAGGGTCAGTAACATTGTCAACTGTAATAAAAAAGCTTCAATTTTGTAAAAGTTCCACATGGCATTCATTTCTTGTTTCCTTTCCACAAAGCCTAACATAAAAATATGGGTCAACAAATTATAAAGGTCTCTCAAAAACCCACACATTTTAAATAGTGTATCTTTCATAAAAACTATTCCCACATTTTAATAAACAATTCAATGAATTGGAGGAGGGGCTTTTTATAACCTTTTACCCACACAAAAAACATTGTGCTTGAAAGCTTTCCCACTCTTTCTATTTTCAGTTGGCCAATGTGTATTAAGACAAGCTCTTTTGATTACAATCAACTCATTAACAAGACAAAAGAGTTGATGAACTATAAGCCACCATTAATTCCAACCTAATGGCTCTTTTTTCACATCTTTTGGATTGTTCTATTGTAATGTTTCTTGGTTTTCTCAAGGGATTTCCAAAAAATTTCAATAACAGAAAGCTATTAGCAATGGTTCACAAATACATACAATAAGAAAATCCTGATTTCTATTGAAAAACTTGGAACTATTTTAAATAATTCACCAGCATGAAACAACTTTCTTAACTTTAAGATATGGAAAAAACATAACATAGTCAGCTGCAAAGACAAGCACTGGAGCAAACTTCATATCATGCATAGAAAAACTAGATTTGTATGACACAAAAGATATAACCATGACAAACTATGAACTTACTGATATGAAGGTGGTCTTGAGTCTCCTATGCCTGCAGTGCGAGCAACAGGAACATGTAGGTCTGAGCTGGTGACTACTGATTGTTGGTCTGAATCTATTGGACCCCTGCTGCTGTCCTTGTCTGATATGCTACTCGTGTCTGATGTAACAAGCTGAAATATAAAGACCCATGCTCCATAACACATTTCAGACACATGATTACCCAATTAGTTTAAAACAAAAACAAAATTTCAAGTAAAATAGTATTAGTTAGACAGTAAGATCTACTGCATGGGAGCTATAAACACCAACAGCAACAATACAGAGGCCACAAAAGCGCTTGGACCAAGGCTCAAAATTACAAACCTAAAACAAACTGGCAGATAACTATTTCATTGTTTTGATTCAGTCTGATAAAAGGTGAATACTATTCAAGAAACTTAACAGGATAAGGGTTTCTGACACAAAAAATACAAGTTTAGTTTATATATATATATATATACTTAGAAACATCATTTATCCTTTTTGCTTTCTAGCAGCCAAATACTGGAATAACCTTTATTTAGATAAGAACAGTTATTTTAGTAGATGTAAGCTGCTATATATATATATAGAAGATTTAGTATCTATCATTGCCTTGGCATTGAAATTCTTCAAACAATAGCCATTACACGGCTCAAATATCTCTATCATAAAATTATTTTGCAATGCTATTCTATTTTGAAAAGATATGTTTATGGGTAAACTGTAAGTTTGTTCTAACAAAGATGGTGCTTGAATTGTGGTTAGGGCCAATATAAATTTGATTCAGCATTCTACACTTTTTTAAAATCAAAAACTGTCGTTTGATGTCAATCTCCCAGAACTTACATGACAAAAATTAAGAGCTAATTATCAACACTGGATCATAACGCCTTCATCAGTTACAAATTTCTTGTAGAGTTAATTGCTTTCGCCTAAAATGACAAGAGTGTGGTTTCACGCACTTAATAAATAAGAATTCTAACAGGTCAGGAATGAGTGTTCTTGTAAATATATTTCTGTATTCTAAGATATCAATTTTCAGTAAACTGTAAAATAAATTTTTCCATTTACAACAATTTTTCACCTGGCTGTAAACTGAATTCTGACAACTCTCAAAAAGAACACAAAGTGAACAGCTGAATCGAACAATGATTTTAAATCTTTCGTGGTTTGTATAATATAAATATTGTGCAAATAATATTGGAAATATGAACCAAATAGTGATCAGCCAAACCTAAAAATATTGTTTCTCTTCAATGAAACACAGAAACCAACATATTTACAGAACCTAATTGGGTTTTTCATAAAAGAAATAATAAAACCAACACACTGATTCAAACACGGAATCGATTTCCGAAATATAAAGAAATCAAAATCACTGTGCTTTGCAATCGAAACTAAACATAATATACGATCGAAGTATCGAGAAAACATAAAAAGTCAGCATTGCACAAACACACAATTCTTTCGATGAAAAATATTTGAAGCATCACCTGTATATCTACAGCTAATATAATTAGTAAAGGCTTTGTTATATTGCAATATAGTCAAGAAGTAGATCGGTGAAAATGCTATTGATGGAGTTCACTCTCTCTCTCTCTCTCAATGATCATCATAGGGTTGTCTTTAGATGAACTGTGATTTGATAAAACCAGTGTAATGACAATGTAAATAAGACAAGTTCTTTTATAGAATGGATAGTTCAACAAGTTTAACTATTGCGAGTGTATGACCAAAATCAAGATAACAGTGTAGAAAAATAAGTATGTATTGATTTTGTGGAAAACAGCAATTTGGGAACAACCATTAATCACAGAAACAAAGAACACTCCCATGGCTTAAAAGATTAACAATCGAAAATTTCTTTCGCATGTCAATGGCTCAACAGATCTTAGCTCGTATCTTAAGAGAATTCGAAGTCCTTTGATATACTGCTTTTTTAATCATGACCTCGACGTAATCTGTACTAAAAACCAATTCTTAAAACTTCATAAAGCCATATTTAAGAAATGCTCGCTAGGAAACTCAAAACAACATAAATAATAAATCTTAAGAAACGCCGGTTCTTCAGTTTTCTTGATGTTGGTGCTGAAGCCAATATCAAAGACAGATGGTTAAAACGAACTGAAGAACAACGTTTTTAAACGATTGAAATGGAGTTTCTTGGTCTATTTTCATAAGGTGCCGAACAACCATGGCCACGAGTCTACGAAAATGGTTTAAATGTTTGTTATTTAAGCTAATACTTCTTGTGATCGCTTGGTTTCGTAAAATTAGCGAAATATGACTTATTTGCGGGGGAGACAGGCAGCTAACCATCAGTTTTACTGGCAAATGGAGCGTGTAATTACACGCTCAATTTGCTAGATTCCTGATGAACGACGGAACTTAATATTTTTACTTTAAAAATCTGGAAGTGAAACCTCACAACACTGCAAAAACTAACAAAATGATGCAAATAAGAAAGAAAACACGAGAACTATCTGTAAACTGTTATTGGATTTTCACTAACATACAACCCTAGTTCCCCGCTAAGACGGGTTTATCAATACAAAGCCATCTTGCTGGCAAAAACACAGCACATTGGGACAATTACTTCGTCGATTCTACTGTACCTATAACCCTATCACGGGTAAATGTAACTCACCCAGGCAACTACACGTCCATTAAAACAGGGTAAGTTCTTTTCATCGTCGCTTATCTCCTCTTTGACCACACTGCAAAATAGGTGAAAATTATCAAGAAATGTATCGTTTACACTACTGCACAAAACGCCGCTATCGACCTTTGGGCGGAATGCACAAAATATGCGAAGAAGCAACACCGAAAATCCCTTCTCCGTTCACAAGAAATTAGTTAAATTGATAAAACAAGCAATAGCGCATTGACATGCGAGCGGCACAAAGAACTGTGCTACCCCCGGCCATAACGATTGACGAAGTTATGACATGCACTGCGAACATTCTATTCCACAATATCCCGTTGATTTACTAGTAAAAACAACCACAGATCATGAGCGATCAGGCATTTGCTGTGATAGAAATGGGTACCAATTCAATCACAACGAAGAGAAATTTTGTAATAGCAAACAAACGTAAACATTGTTTAAGAACGAAACTACACGGAACAGAGAATCATAACGATGATTGCCGTAAACTCACCCAAAATCGTCGTCCATGCTCTTAAAAAAGAACTTATAGGTGGGTCGATTGAGGATATTTTTGAAGTCACCAAGCTTGACATCACTAGGGCTTTTTGGTAGCTTAACCAAGTAAGGCGTATCTTCTTCATCGATGTGGTATATTACTTTAGTTTCGTCCATTCTCGTTCAAAAAGCTACAAGCAGCACTAACACTCCACTAACTACCATTGCTTCATGTCAATCAAGTTAGAGTCACGTGATTACCGCTGCCCAATCAACGCAATAGTTTTGAGTCAATGCCTCCAGACGTAGACAACAGAATCTTTGTCATCAGCTTTCAAATGCGATTTTAGTTCCGGCGGGTTTTTTGCTAACGCTCTCCCAGAAACAATTCTACTTAATCTGAAGGACTTTCTTTCTCTCTAGATATCTTAAATCAATGTTCGCTAAGGCCAATTATTCTTAAACAGTTGTAATTTTTCAATGCGGCAAAAAAGTCACTTGAGTGGGTTCCGTGCACGGCAAGCGTGTGATGTGTTTGCAAACATAACCTCCGTTGATTAGAGGTTTTGGGTAGAGTTTGATTGACAGGTGTCAAATTCGCCCAGCGCACGTCTCGAGATAGTTGAGTATTTGTTGATCCATTTTGTCAGTAGAATATAACAATTCTAATTTCGTGGGAAGCGCCAAATCATTTCAGGATTCTTAAAAGTAATCTTCCGATTAACTTCCTCGGCTTCCTGGGAGATATCACCCAACTGGATAAGGAACAAAATTCCTATCCAAGTAAGCTAGACAGGAAGCTGTCAGATTGAAAGCATTCCGCGGATATCCGCGGTGATAACGCAAGAAATTCTGCATGGTGGCAACAGGTATGAATCAGTTCACATTGTTGTAGACATTGATAAACGCACCAATTCGCCTTATGCTACGCTATTGCATCGACAATGTATGTTTTGTAGTTATTGTTATATTATTCGTGTGAGAACTGACTTCACAGAGGTGCTGTAGTTATTCAGCCCTGTTGGACACTAAAGGTTAATCTTCACGATTAAACCTTAATATACCGTTTCCGGTCAAGAGGCCTTAACCGGAAGTTCTTTACTCCAGCAGGGAGTTGATTTTTGTACTTTTAACCGTAGTTTCGCTTTTTACACGTTTTTACGTGAACTTTCTCATTTTGTTTAATCGTACCGGGTGGCCAACCCATAGACTCGACCGATAAGCGGCAAACATGAAAATGAACTTGCATGATTTATTTTTGTATTTAGAATAGAAATAATTTTATCTTAGCCTCAAAAAGTGTTTTTAAATACTAATAGAAATTTTTATTTGAGTATCGTTTTAAAACATTGAAAGCTTAAAAGTTATTTTGTCTCATAAAAACCTTCAGGCATTTTAAAAAACGCATAAATGTTACAGTTTAACAGCTGAATATTTCAAGTTTAAACAACAGAAAACTTTTTTAAAAATTCATTGTCTCAATCTTTCCACCACTAAAACGTTTTATTTTGCCGTCAACCTTCTCCACAGACCGCTTGTTAATACTAACAGTTACATTTTAACTTAAACATTACACAAAATATTATGTTTATTGGATATCAAATCAAATTTAACCTACAGTTTTCCTAAAAGCTGTAAAAGGACAGAGCATTATAATCAAAACGATTATTATGAAGAGAATATTAATGTTGCTGTTCTAAAAAGCTATCTAGATGGTGTTGATTGCTCCAGGGCTTTATGGTTAATTGAAAATAATAATATAGAAATTTAAAGTATGTTACAATCAATTTTTTTGGAAGGTATGAAGAAAGTTGCCTAATATAGGGAGATTGGTGCCTTTCTTGCTGTTTGTTTGTCTTCTTACTTGTGGTGTTAAGAAAATAATGCAATATACAGGCATATTTTAGTGAAGTATGTTTAGAAATGTTGCTCTATCGCATAAGAAAGCCAGTTACTAATCTTGTAAAAAATTAATGCCAACTGGATTAAATATAGTAACATAGGGTAAGCATAGGAGTATTTAAGTTAAGCTTTTAGCTGCACTTTGGATTCAGTTAATGGTTTTTGAGAATAGTTTTCATAACTGCTTGGTTTTGAAAGAAAACTGTACTTGGTTGATAGCTTCATAAATCACTTGTCTATTACTTTTAAATTAATTTCTAGAACAGAAGGAAGAAACACTTTCATGATGGACTCTTTGTTTCAAGGTTACCTACTGTTTTTAATGGTGTTGAAAAGGACAATTAATGCAAATATTAGATCAACAAACTATTCAACATTTATCACCAGAATTATTGTCAAAAACCTTATCAGACATGGACAATATGTGATATGTAAACATAGAAAACGTTTTTCTTCAAAAAAAGCTGAAGGGCATAATGTTGTTCTCTTTGTTATTTGGAGAGCTTGGCCCAAAACTAAAACTAAATTCTGATGGTTTACTTATGTCACATCCTGATGTCTCAGTCATTGCAAATCTTGGAAATGCGGATAAGCAATTTGAAGGCTCATTTTCCTGGCATGCTGGTTTATCATTTTCACCCTCGCAAAGTGTGACAGATGAAAGTTCATTGTTTTTATTCTCATCAGGTTTCTGGCCAAAGCAAAACATACCTCCACCTGTAAAAAGAGATGTAATGACAGATTTCTACATGCCTTGGAGGGATTGATTGCTGGGAATATAAACTTTGTTTATATAGGTTAGCAAAGTAAGCAGTGTTATGGTTTTGATGCCCCTTGGTATTCAAAACATTACAACTTCTAGATGGTAGTGAATTCTTATGAAAATAACATGTGAATAACTCTGATGCTACTTTTCAGTTGATTTAGTTTTTTTTTAGAGTGGGCCCTATTTAAAAAGTTTATGTTTATGGTAAATGAAAACATTGTTTAATAATTACTTCGATCATTTCATAACCTTAATGAGATGAAGCAATATCTTGATTAAGTGCTTATTTAATATACAAACCCACCTGAATAACAAATTTCAAAATGGACGTTCTTATTAATCTTGTGATATAGTAATGAATATGTCAGGGAGTAATCATATTTTGTTACAGAAAAATAGTTCCCTTAATTGTATTTTAATTAATTAATGCTCTATCTGGTATCTGGTGAGCAAAATGTACAGTGTATTTTTATTCTACCTCAAAAATTGACCCCTATCCAGCCCCTAATAGAAGCCCCCCTCCCCTGTCATGGATAGTATAAGCCTGCATGAAAGTTTTGTTTTTAACCAGAATTTTATGGTATTTTGTTACACAGTAAGTATACAATAGATGTGTCAGCAGCTAGCTGTAAATTACATCAATAAATCATTTCGTTGTAAGTCATTCAAGATAATAAAGTTCAAAACACTACTGACAACACTGTCCGTACACATGTCTCATATAAACTGTTTTAAAAACCTTTAGGCTTTACCTTTGGTGACAATAATTTCCTTTTTTGAGAACCCCTTACCTGAAGACATGAAATGGTTACCATCACCTTCTAGTTGTTGAATTTGTTCCTGAGTAAAAAGAGTAGAGAGTAGAGTTAACATGATAAAAGTTTGCTGCCTGCATTATCATTATCTGTTCCCTAAGTATTCATATCTGATTGCCTACAGATTTTATGACCTTTCCTCAAATGTATTAGAAAACAGTTTTATATGATAAAATTTTGTAGTCAATAAGTTTGCTGTTGCCATGGTAACCAACTTTGACTTATACCTTAAAAAATAAGAATCAAAAGCGACCTTTTTAGCCAAGAATCAACTTATTTATTTTGTCTTAAAAAATAAATTTTTTTATATTGAAATCTATTTAATTTCTGACGTCATAGTTGAAATTTTTTTATTAAATTATACATAATAATGATGAACATTATCACAGCTAATTATGTTTTGTTAATATTGTTTTTTTTTTCTCCAGAGTATTTTTAACCTGAAATTTTTTAACACATCCTCCAAATCCAGCAATATTTTTTTCACAATCCCCCCTCCCCTTCCTCCTTCAAATGCAATGAACATATTGTTTACAAATATAAATGATCCAAAACACATATTCACAATAATTAGAATACAACTTTGGAGGTTTATGGACTGTTTTAATATTCATTGGAAAACATTTCCACAAAACTTGAATTTTTTTAATAAATAGGTTGAGTGAAAAGGGAGTTTTTTTTAAATTATGTTATAATGACCTCACAGTGATGTTTCACTTCAAGCTAACTACATAAAATGTATTCTTTTATGAAGTAACCTCCAAGTTTGGCTTACAAAGCTTTTGTCATTCTAGTATTATAGGCAGTGGGAACTTTCTGCCCCCCCCCCCCCCTTCCTGGTCCCAACCAAGTCTGGGATGGGTTAAAGCAAGCTACTCTTTATTTTGCAATTTGACAACCTAGTACAGTGTAAATAAAAACATTTTTTTCTGTAAATAATTATTTTTTTAAAAACTGTCTGCATAAAGTTTTTTCAAGTTATGTTGAACTCTACAACTTTTTCATTGATTACCTTAAAGCCATTATCACTGCTTATTTGTTGTGATGAACCAAAGAAAGACTGCAGGAACATGTTTGAGGAGTAATCATTTGGTTTCTGTTATACAACAAACATAATAATGCACAAATCAGACTAAACAAAGCAAGACTCTAAAAATCTTTAATATGCCTTAGCCAATTTCTAAGTAGTAAAATATTTATCTAAGAAATGATCTTTGCACTATCAGCACCATCATTGTTAGTTGAAGTTGACAATCTCTTTCGTAAATTACTGTAAAGATCAGATTATTGGTATAATTTTTTATTCCTGTGCACAGTTCTAACTATTTAAATTTTACTATAATTTTTTAGTTTCTTTCACTGACACTTAATAATTGTAATAATTAAATTATTAGTATTTTGAAAGGGGGTAGTTTGGTTATTTCTAGGAGCTTTTTGTGATACACAAGATCTAAAGGTGTTTCAGCTTTATAAGAGTTTAGAAGTGGAGTCAATTTAGACTATGAAATTGTTTCTGAATGACTTACGCAGTACACATACAGCTTCTCAGTGACCTGTACGTGAAAAACCCACACAGCAAACTTATGGGTGGCTATGGCCATTTAAATTTTTGGCTAGTTTTAAGCTGACATTAGCATTTTAAAAATAAAACAACAGTATATAGAGGTCTCAGATTTGACAACAAGTACAACTTTTTGCCTATTCATCATTGAGTGGGAGAAGTACATTGCAAAGAAATCATGCCACCTCATTGCAATGTCAAAACTCGCTGTCATCGTCTTGTTTACTTGTAAGATTTGCAAAAAATCTCAGCATGTAGACTATAAGATTTTGGTAACACAACAAATTTGTTTGTTTACTTCACATTTCTAGCATGCCCAGTTTAATTAATGGGATAAACTTAAAATTGATTTTTTTAATTTGATTCAAGCCCCACTTACAGCCCTGTTATAAAGTAATATAATTTTTATGTAGCTTTGTTCAGTATGAACCATGCAACTAAAGTACCAACCTGATGAGAACTGTGAGAAGTGTTAGTAGAAGAAATCATAGGTCTGCTTTGGAACATAAATCCTTCTCCTGGGGACTTGCTCATTTGCTGCAGCCGATCAATATGTGACTGTAAATTGAAGGGACTCTTCGAAATAGTTTCTGTCAGCATTGCCTCTCCTTCCTCTACCAGCTGTATGATCCCAGGTGTTGTCGGGTTTGGCTGTCGACTCTCTGATTCTGCTTTCTCACTTTTTGAACTTCCAGGCGTGTTAAGCAATGACACTTGCAAAGATGAGCTGTAAGTATGCTCATTTACTTCATCTTCCACAGAAGGGGGGCTGATTTCACTTGTGTCACAATCTTCATCATTAATGACAGCAAAAAAAAGAAAATAAATGACTTGTAGTTTTAAGGAATCATTTTAAATGTGGCATAGGTTTAGCTTAATTTATGCACCTGATTGGAATCAATGGTCGAAATTCATGTTGACTATCCTATAGCAAAATTCAGATTAAAAACTGAATTATTAATTTTTGAAGGTTCCAGAAGTTAAAGAAACATAAGATATACAGTTTTCAAAAACACTATTGAATGCGTCAGCCAGTGATAAATACTATGTGACAAATAAATTGAGCAACATATTAAAGTAAGGTCCTTCATTACCTGTTGATGTTTCATCAGGATTACAGGGAACAGTGCTGTTGTTTTTGTCATAACTAGCATTGTTATCATTCGTGGTTGTTTCTCCTATGTCAGCAGTTTTTGTGAGTATTCCATGAGCTTCATCATGACAAGAATGTTGAAGTTCTTTATTGAGTGTTGAGCTTGGTTGGACTGTCAATATTTGACTGCAGTCCGTTGCTTCTGAACTTTTGTGCCCATCATTTTCTGTCCCAGTTCTCCACTGTTTGTCTTGAGATGAAACATCTTTTGCGATCACATCACAGGTTAAGGGATCTGCAACAGCTACAACAGTAACACAGTTGTCCAGGATTGTACTATGGAACACCACCTTATGACCACTCTTAATACTGCCACCTTGTTAATATGGCCATTTTTTGTTTGGTCCATTAGTCGAATGGCCATAGTTTTTCTTATAAAAACCTTGTTAATACAGTCAATCTCTTTTGGCTCATGCATACACGTTTTTTTTATAAGAAAAACTTTATAAGAACAATGAGGCTCAGACTGGCCAAAATTTAAGAACAATTTAAGAACAAACCGAGGCAGTTTCTCTTGGCTTTTAATAAGTCATTGCCTCAATTGAAATTATTTGCCATACCCATATATAATTATACTTGTCATGAAGTTAGTCCTTACAATTTGTGTTCCAATATACTTGTAAATTGAAATTTCTCAGGCTTAGTTTTTATTCAGTTTAAACCACACTTAGAAATAAAGAACATTTTAAGAACAATTTGAGGCTCAAATCGCTGAAAAATTAAGAACAATGAGCCTCAGAAAAACTTAGTGGTTCTTATTAAAAAAAGCGTGTAGGTGGCCATGATAACAGGGTCCGACTGTAACATTGGTTTCTTTAAGTGCTCATGACTCATTTAGTTTTGTACCTTCCTTCATGTTATCCCTCACCAACTGAACCTTCTGTTTGATTGTCTCTTGCTCTTCTTTTACTTGTTTGACCATCTTGCTCTTTTCTTTCACTAGATCTGTAATTTTAACTGTTTTTTGGAAGCATTGAGCCCTTTTCTGTCATTAAAGAACAAAATCTTAATCCTTTCATCTCTGATATTAAGCTACCTTGCACATTTGTTAAGCTACAAACAAGGCACAAAGTTAACTGTTTATTATTATTGTCTCTGTTAGGGTGTAATGGTAGCTACTAATTTTTTTATTTACTGACAGCTGAATTAAACATAACAATGCAAGATCTTGTGAAAGAGGGAACTAACCAGTTGCCGGCTTTAAGCAACGGCTTTAGAAACTTGTCAATAAGAAATGAAAAAAAACACATGCTAGCTGGGGCAACAGGACAAGAATGTAAGCTGTTGTGTTTGACTTTCACTGGTTGATTCAATTTTAATGTGTTGTGTAAAAGAGCTGTCTGAGTTAATGTAGGGTCTAGTTATGTATGTGCCAAAGAAAGTATGTGTAAGTTGTAAAATGCATATAAAAGGATACAATGTAATAATGATGTCCTTTGTTGGAGTAGATAAAGTGTTTACAGTTTCTAAAAAGTTAAGAGAAAATTTTAATAGAGACTTTCGTATAATTTTTTTTTTGGAATTTTAAATAAACCTCAGGTTTTTTTTATAAATATAACTCACAAAACAAAGAAAATTTGGATTGCCAATAGCAACACTAGCTATAATTCTTTGTTTTTAAGTGCATGTTTTCACTTAATGTGACTGTTTAGTGTAGATCGACAAAACAAGTAGCCTACCATGAAAAGGTTTAGACCAGAGAACCCTCAATTTGGTGGCGTTAATGGTTGAATTTCCCTAAATTCTTTAAGGTTAGAGGGTTAAAGAATCTTAAACTTATAATGGTAACTTTAGTAGTCTATGTTAGTCTTTATGGCATGACCATTGGGTTATCCTCTTCCTTGCACTGGCGCCTTCATTAGTGGCTGAAGGGAAGCCAAATTCTGGAATGGCAGTCATGACTGCAAACAACGCACATGATTTCAAAGGCAGTGTCAGTGCTTGGGGCAATGATTTGCTCTTTTCTGTGTGTTAACTTGGCAATATCTGCACTGCTGAGGTTGCATATTATAATAATTGAACTTCACCAGCTGTGACTCAGATTATTAAAGTAGACATTCATAATTAAATGAATTCTTCTTTTTCCCAAAAATTGACCAAGTTGTATGTTTTAGCACAAAATTTAGATTACAATTTTTAAAAATTAAAGTTCATTTCTTACCTTGTAACTTTTTGTTTTCTTTTTCCCCCTCCCCAATTTTTATCTTCATTTGCTCGATCCCTTGCTGCAGTTTTTCCACTATAAATAAAGTCAGTCATACTCAAAAGTAACTATATCTGATAAAGCAATGACAGAAGGAAATAAATACTGTGTTGTATTTAATTTTCAACCTCAAATATTGCATTTCTAGCATTCTATGGGGAGTCAGGATGGCTGAGTGGCTCTGTAGACCCGGGATCGAATCCTGGGTTTGGCTAAGATTTGTCGATCTTCTTCTGACTCCGAGTGTTTTTCTCCGGGTTCTCCGGTTTTCCTCCCTCCACAAAATTGACTTTCACGCCAAGATCTGTGCCGTCGAGCGATTAAGCATAAACCACTGGCTTGGGAGAATGGGCAACCACTGCCAGTGTAACGACGGTAAATAAAGTTAGTTTTTCTTTAGTTTTTTTTAGTTTCTATTCTGATTGGTTCCCTCAATCTGAGTTATCAGCTCATATACCAAACTGACCAAATATAGAAACTTACTGTGTACAGTGTTGCAAGACTGAAATATGGTTTTGGATAAGTTTTTGCTATCATTGTTAAGTGTCAGCAGGTTTGGAAAAATCAAGAAATTTTATGAAATAATTCTTCCATTCACACTTGTTGGATATGAGATGGTAAAACAGCCAACTTGGCCCTTTAAGGTGCATCTCACCCCCAGGGGGGAAGGGGTACTCCCTATATTGGGGTGTAGGCATGACTGTCATGTTTTTAGGGTTGAAATTGTCAGTCTGGTATTTTTAGGGGTTGTAAAAAAGAAATCCTGTGTTAAACCAAGAGCTTGAGTTTTTTTGGGGTTGAGTTATGCTATTGGACTGTTTGCAGTCCCGTATTTTAGCAAACTTGCATACTGATAAAAAGTTAAGACAAAAGTCCTTTCATTGGAGTAAGTTTGATACATTACATGTACACCTTTATCTACTGTATAACATCACATTCAGTGCAACACAAGGGGGCTAAGCACTGACCCACAAGCTACCCAGAAAAAGTTTCAGCTTTCAACTGGTATTTTTGTAGGGTAATTTCAAAGCCAAAAGGTATTTTTTAGCATGCAAAATTTTAATCCCTTGGTACTTTTTAGGGTATTTTGGGGACTTTACCAATGGTCATCCCTACCCTTTTTTACCTCGAAGTACCCCCCCCCAACCTCACATCCAACAATTACGAATGGTATAGTTGTTAAATAACCTTGTTTATGGATAGTTTCTGTTGCTTGTTTTGTTTGAAGCAGCTCCTTTGCACCTGATGAACTTTCATATTTTTGCAGATACTGCTGCCAAGTTTTCTCATACTTCTCCTCCACAGATAAATGTTGTGATCTGAAGAGGTACATGACTTGAACTTTTGAAAATGTTTCATATGGTACAAAGTAGTAATATAGAATTATTTGATAATGATGAAAATATTTAATGTATGGAAATTTCTTCTTAGGGGCAACCAGTATGAGGTGTATCCTTTCAAGTTCAAGTTTGGAGTGCAGTTACATTATGTCTGCAATTAACAGAATGGGTGTGACAAATAAATAGGAATGTAACAAACAAACAAAAAAATGACATTTTAGCTTTTTGGAAGAGTGATACAACTTGCCCCATTAGTTACCTTCCTAATTGGGTCGAAGAGCAAAAGCAAATGCCGCCAACAAATCACATGTGTTTAATCTTGGTGAAAAGAGGGGAGAGGGGCTAAGGCAAGGGGCATATAATATTTAGGTTTGATCTCACACTTTATCAAATTCCCTCTTGTTAAGAAACACAAAGTTATTCAAAAAGGATAAAAATGTTCCCTCTCTCAAGATAAGAAGTATACATTTTAGCATTGCTCTAAAGCAAAGCTTCCTAAAATACAACAAAGGTTTCTAGAAGAGATTGAGGAAGAATGTAGAATATATTGGGCCACAGATTTTAGTTAATAGCTGTTTTTCAGGATTGTTTTGACACAAAATTTCTTGGCCAAAGATGTAAGTTACATTTATTGTTTACCACTACATAATTATTTATTTGATAATGTGAAGTAATTCAAAATACTGGGAAAGAATATTAAAGAACAAGTGAAATGATTCTTTTTTAATTCCTAACATTGGTAAACTTGGCCACAAAACAAGAAATAAAAGTTAATGACTTTACTAAACTTTTGAAAGTCTATATCAATACAGTGGGACATTTTCATTAAAGCTGAATGTACCCTCCCTTTGGGGCTATTATGCCCATATTCTCTTTAATTGGCCATAGTTAATAGACTGACTGGTTATACAACGAGTGTGTATGTCATGTTCGCCTTTTTCTTTTGTTGTCTGGTCTTCATCCATCATAAATAAAAAGGGTTTTCAGACCAGTAAAACAGTCAAAATATTCATATTAACACCTGGAAAAAAGAATGTACAGATTTACGGCTTTGATTCTCAACCTAAAACAAAGCATCTATTTACATTCTTTGTATTTCCCTTTTGACGTTTGCCGGCTTTCAAAACCAGTTCGTATATTAACTATGCCTTGGCAGCGCTTTTGCATTTTGATATTAAAATGAAGTAAAAAATAAGCTCAAGAAATATGGATTGTACTTTGTTTCCGCAGATTTTGTAACTCGGTTGTCAAACTTGGCTTGCAGCGCTTCCTCATGCTCATTAAGTACCTGCTTAGTTCTGTTGAGGCTGAAAAAAAATCGCACAAAACCTTGAAGTTGTGACAATAAGGAGCGGTTGTGCAAAAGTAGTGCGGACAGGTGTCTGCGAGAATAGTGTCGTCTATATTCGTCAATAAAACAATTAAGTTTGTACGATACCAGTTCAGTCGTTGCTTTAATAGTTTTCTTCTCTCTAAAAACAGGTTTTGAAAATTCAGCAATGAAACACAGATTAATGAATTGCACAAACTATTCTATATTTGAACAACCTAGCTCTTGTTTGTTTTATGGAAGTATGAAATGAGCACTAAAATGATGACCTTTGTAAAAACGCTGTCTAAAACAACAATAATCACGTATTACTTTGCTGTGACGTTTAAGAGTTTCTTTTTCTAAGTATAAGATGATTTTCTCATGCCCGTCATTAGACAATAATGAGAGCGTTTGAACACTGACTATTCTAAGGGACGGAAAATTCACTGCTAGACAATAACTGTTTGACCCTCTTTGAAGATGTAAACCTCACCCGGATTAAGTGCTCAGCTGTTTTAGTTATTTACATTTTAAAGCCAAGTTTTTTGAATTGGAGCTTTTTTTTTACACGTAAATTGTAGTCAACATTAAGATGGATGTTCACCGAAAATTAGTTTTTATGACGACGTGGTGTTGAGTTCGCTAAATAATCACCTTTCACAAATCTCTTTGTTTTGCTTGAACTGCTTATGAAGTAACTTTGCCTCTTCATCAAGATTTTCCGTTAGTTTTTCTAACTCTGCCGTCTTTTGTGTACTCTCTTCAATCTTTTTCTGTATCGCTGCAATAAGCCAATATGAATGAGTTTGATTTCGTCCTTGTGTACTTTGGAGTAACTTCGGAATGCTGTTTTGGAAACGTTTTTCATTTTAAATACACCACAGTCTCTTATCACCTACCTATATACTTTTGATTTTCCTCTTCAATTTCTTTTACAAGCTGTGAATTTTCAAACTCTGTTTGGAGAAAACAGTAAAATAATCTCGGTTGAATGGTAGCCCATTTGCTGTAAAAGTCGTCAAAACTTTTTAATTTGGCACGTTGCCATTACCAGCATTTTGGAGAAGTTTTTCTAAATCTGCCGAGTAGCCTTGGGTCACTGTGTTGCTAAAAACAGTGCAGTTCAATGAATCGGACTCCATTATAAACAAACCTAGTAAAACTTTTGCAAAAGCAATCAGCGTTTTTATATTTTACTGGTGTTTTCGATGAGTGCGCACGCCTCAAAATTTGGAAGTGAAGCACTTTTGGCGGGAAAAATTCCCGCCCTTTCGAGGTTTCCCATACTTTCCTGTCTTTTTGAGTAACTTTTGTAATGACAGAAGCAATCTGAAAGCTTTATTGGGCAGGTCCACAGGAGAGAACAAGACCCTGGAAAATTTTTGCTGCCAGAGAAAAAAAACTAAACTCAAGATCCTGACCGCCCGGCCATTCTCGATAATGGTTGTTGCGAAAATCGAACGAACGGACCCACACCCCACCCGGCGAAAGTTAACTGGATTTATTAAAGACCAAAGACCCAAACACGGCACCGTCGTTGTTTCCTTTATTTTACGACAATCTTGCCGAGGTTTTGAATAGAGGTAGAACAGTGGATGAACTTGAACCTGCGATTTTGGGATCTACGCAACTTTTGGTCTGCCTCTTTAGGCTTTCGGATCTGCCTTTTTCGGGTCTCACGATGTCAGTTTTCAGAATATCGCTCGCATGGTTTTCAAAAATTCCTTCCGATGTTCAGCACACAAACTTTAGTCCATCCACTTTTGAATCTTAGACATTCTCCGTTTAAAACCTTGGCAAGATTGACGTAAAATGAAGGGTTTGCGTGTTCCGTTTCCTGCACGCGTATTCAGGGTCTGTGTTCAGCTCCCGACACAGCTTTCGTGGATCTCCATTTTCGCAACAAACGCCGTACAATGGCAGTGACCTGTGTTGACTTAAAGTACCAAGGGGAGGGTTCCATTGAGCCCGGTTCCTAAAAAATTAAGAAAAATTTAAGAGAAGGTAAGAAAAGGGGTGTTGTGGCCCCTCACC
>JAOBAT010033345.1:9770-54808 GCA_026413305.1 Hydrozoanthus tunicans | reverse complement strand
TTATAAGTTACTCAGCTTGTTTAGCTTTTTAGTTATTCTGAGTAACATTTACCTGAACTTCTGTAATTATGTAAAAAAAATTATGTAATAAATATAAAAAAAAAACAAAAAAAAACTTATTCATGAATAAGCAACAGAGAAAAAGAACAAACAAGGAATAGTTGGAAAACAATTCTGATAAATTAGAGTTTGAAGGTTTTTATTTTGTTTACAATTATTTCTTGTACTAACTGATTATATAGCA
Organism: Hydrozoanthus tunicans; assembly: GCA_026413305.1. Lineage (NCBI taxonomy): Eukaryota > Metazoa > Cnidaria > Anthozoa > Zoantharia > Hydrozoanthidae > Hydrozoanthus > Hydrozoanthus tunicans. The sequence continues at coordinate 54,564 of JAOBAT010033345.1, read as the reverse complement.
ATGCGAAACTAAACTGATTTTGATGGTATAGACCTAATCACAAATCCCTAATGATTTATTCATGTCAAGGAAACTGCTATCTTCAGGGGTTTGTTTCATATCAGTAATAAGATTTTATTCTCTTATTTTGTAATAGCCTGTCTACAAAGCCATTTATGACTACACAGCAGCTGATGATGATGAAGTGAGTTTTATGGAAGGAGATGTTGTTATTAATGTGGAAGTGATTGATGAGGGATGGATGACTGGGACGATCAAGAGAACAGGCCATCATGGCATGTTGCCTGCAAATTATGTTGAGCGAGCATAGCCTTTACCAGTGGCTTAATGTTATTTTGGTGGTCTCAGACTTAATTTTTATGTCACCAGGGCTTAACACCAGTAACACTGAACTGGTGAAACCCAAAAACTATTAGATCCTTATAAAAGCATTTTGCCCCCTTTCGAGGGGCTAATCTTTTTTTCTGGTCAGCAGTTAAATCTGAGTTACTTGCCAATAGATAATGACATGTATTTGGGCAAGCTGTCAGGCTCGCATTAGCTTCAAGCCCTGATTAATATGATAAATGCACAGTTATATACAATATAAAGACTGTAGTGATCCAGAACATCAGAACACCATGATTCTTTTGGCCATATTTTCATGTCAGATATCATGAATAATACTTTTGAAAGTTTTGAGACTGAAGTTCAGTTAAAAATAATTTAAGGCAGTTAGTAGTAGCTAGTACTAAACTAATAAAATATTCCTTTTGGTATGTTAAGGAGTGTTATAAAACTGACCTTTAACAATTTGCAGCAGTTTTTTGACAAAAATACTTAGGTTAATGTAAAACTCAAACATAAAAATGCCTGGCTTATGCTGAACAAATCTAGAGATACTCCACGGCAAATTAAGTTGAAATTAGTTGGGGGGCTTACTTGTGAAAAATACTTGTCTCTGACTGAAATAAATGATTCTGTAGATTCGTCTGTGTGCCTCATTTCCATTTGCTTAGCTGTAACAGAAGGTTGTTCTTTCTTAACCCTTATCCTGCCAAGTTTTTGAAATCCAAAATAATACAATCTCAACAAAATTGTAAACTTTAAAATTTGTTGAAGATTTTGACATTTTCAGAATCTACTTGAAAAGACAAAGAACATGAATGGTCACTTAGTAGATTTTCAGGCAGTTGTTCTAAAGTTCGAACATTTTTAATTTTTGCTCAAACAGTTTTTAGCAGGGCAAGGGTTAAAGAAAGATTGCATGTTTTTGTTTATAATACTTTGCTTCATTTAATTAAACTTTAAACTGCCAGTAGTGGTGGTATTGCAAAATGGCTCTTCACGAGTACTGTAAATATGTATTGCAAAACTACCCTTCCATTTGTGCGAGTTTCATGGTGTTGACTGTGCTCATATATTTTTTCAAGTCGTGCAAAAGATTTATATTGGAAAGACGAAAAATTACTTGGCCATTTTATCAGTTTACTTATTACCTCCCCCTCCTTTTTATCTTAAGAAAAAAGCTTAATACTGCAGTATAAATGTAATGCATTAATCAAAGTAGAACAAGTACTAGTGACGGTATAGTGCAGTAATGCCAGATAATTGTGTGGTACAAGGTTTAATTTATAGATTGTTAGATATTGCTGATCAGTCTTTTTTCAGAATAGAAAAGATTATTTTTTTTTGTTATAAAATGATATCATGTGACTGTTTGCCCTTTCAAGAACTTTTCTTAAATCAAGTAGTGTAACACTAACAGTTTCAAGCTCGTAAGTTCTGAAAAAAGAAACTTGCTGATTGAAATAAAATGTGTGTGAATTTACGATATTAGCGTTGTCCATAGTATAATAATTAATTAGGTACTTCCTCCTCTGTAGACCAACGTCCAGCAAATTAATAATTTTAACTGACTACTGTTTTACCGTTCTGGAGTCATATATGGGCACAGGAGGCCAATGCTATAAATGAGTGTACAAATTGTATTGAGCAAATTTATGTTTAATGTATGGGAAATTTGAATTTCACCTCAGTTTTTCCCCTCCTTCCCTCTTCTTAATTTATGGAGGGGAAAAATCGTCGAAATGGTTTGAAACCGCCACCGCAGAGCAAGAAACACAAATAATTTTTATTGGAAGGAAAATTGATCTTGGTAGTGAAACAAAAAACTTTTAAAACCATTGCAGAACTTCGAGTAATATCTAACTAACTCAACTTTGTCGGTATGCAGATAAATTTAAAAGTCTTGATTTTGTATTTTGTGGTTTCGCCACGAGACCGAGCCGCAGATCCATGCTAGGAATGTATTCGCTCTGTTGTCGCTTTTTCGAGAGAATTTCGTCTCCGACTTTCAAAAATTAAAAAGGCCTTTGTTTAACAGTCAAGAAGAAAGAAAAGAAAGTTGTGATCAAAGATATTATTGACTATAAAATTTTACCTTGCATCCAAACATCCAACTTTTCCAGTCTTTGCCAAAGTACGAAGTAGAAATCGGTTATCGTTCACGAGTTTCGCGATTCGTTATTATACCTAATTGGTCCCGAATACATGCCGATCGAACTCCGAAGTGGTGATTACTTACATTCGGGCCTTGACAACGGCAACTGAAAATGCTCTTTGGCACATGTCTATGTTTCAAATTCTAGTACCGAGAGTGTCAACCATTCCTTTTGAAGGATTTAAGGGGTTTCTTAAAGTTACGTTCCATATTAATAGAGATGATAAATGACATCTAAACCGACGCTCGGACAACCAAAATCAACAACTGACTATTATTGGTGTTCCATGTGACTTCAGTGTGGTTCATATAAACAGTTACCTTATGACTATGAGGTGAATGATTGCACCAAGTAAACATCGACGTGGGCCTTCAGCTTTTCGCTAGTGCATTAGGACGTAGTAACAAAGGTACGGTTATCAGATATAACCACTAGTGCCCAGACGACGGTATAGTTTGCAGTATGAGTCCTTGAAAATCATCGACTTTGGGAGAAAAGCTTCCAGGCCCCGAGGAAAAACGTCGTCCTTGAAAATCCTAGAATGGGCAAAAAATTTCTTAACTTCCAAATAAACAAAACTAAGCTGTTTGTTGAAACACTTTATTCTCCTTGGAATAACATACGTTCATTTCAGTGTTAAACTCTACAGGCGACTTCTGATTGATTTTACTTAGAGCCATCTGTAAAGAGTAATTCTAGGAACAGCTAGCATCCTCCGGCAAGCAGCTATCCTCCAAACCGCAGGTTGAGGCTGCTGCTTGATTTTATTTAAAACCTCCTGTAAACAGTAGTTCCAGGGAGAGCTGGCTTCATCTGGCAAGCAGCTAGCTTCAAACCGCAAAGAGGGGTTCCTGCATGATTTTACTTAGAGCCACCTGTAAACTGTAATTCTAGAAAAAACTAGAACTCTCCGGCAAACAGCTAGCCTCCAAACCACAAGTGAGGGGCTACGGAATGCATGGTTTGATATAGGACCAATAATTCAAAGAACGGCTGGCATCCTCTTGCAAGCAGCTAGCCTCGAAACCGCAATTAGAGGCTTCTACTTAACTTTATTTAAAGCCTCCTGTAAATAATAATTATAGGAACAGCTAGCACCCTCCGACAGGCAGCTAGCCTCCAACCAAGGTAGGGGGAGCTGCAAGATTTGGCTCTAAGACTAAGTGTCATTACCCATTGATTTCAAACAAGTACTACATGGAGGTAAGCCAATTAATCAGTAAACTTGCAAGCTACCTTGAGCGCCGAAATCCTCATCGCCATTCAACTCGTGCAAATCGGTCATCTAGCCATGCCCTGGGTCATCCTGATACACTCAATTTCGAAATGTCAGTTAATTTCTTGTTGCCTAAAACGAGCTACTTTGGGTTTTCTCATCGTTAAAAGCAAAGCAGGCCCTTTACTGTGGGTCAGTCCCAGAGGCTCCAATCTTTGGAGTTTGGGTGCCCTGGTAATCCGAGTGTAACCATACACTGATTTTAAACCACTGGGGAGGGGAAGTTAATTATCATCGCGTTACTACTATTTCACTTTTGTGGTGGTTCAAAGGTCTTTTTTTTCAATTTTACAATCACAATCTCATAAATATTTTATTTAAGTCTCAAACTTCCATCTAAGAATAAAATTATACAGATACAAACGACCAAAACAAAACCATGACGTGATACCATACACATAGTCAAACAATGACTAAGAGAAAGACTACTAGAAAAGTGCACAGAGTACAGAATATATATGTTGATTTGAAATAGACATATATGATGCTAAACATGATCTCGATGTTTCAATGCAACAATCGTTAAGAATGAGCCGGATAACTTTCGCAAGTTGAAAGCGAAGAATAACACGCTAAAAATATTAAACAGTGAAAAAGAAAAGTTTGTAAAACTACAACCGGTTGTTAATTTGGCTCAAAGAGTTTTTCAAGTAATGTTTGGACAATGGAGAAGATGCGAAGATCGAATCGACCAAATCACATTTTCTATCAATTCTTTCAATTCTCGACAAGAGAAGAATCACATATTGAACAGTGAACAACAAAAGTTTGCAAAACGAAGACCGTAAGCATTATGCATGATGACGTCACAAGTGCATCAAAGTGAGGCTTGGTGGTGAAATGCCATGTGAGACCGCGGGAATTTTCGATCTATATTTTAACTGTTTTTGCAGTCTGTTCTCCCATTTTTATTCACCAGAATGTTCGTAACGCTGCACATTGCAACTTAAGTATCACCACCAAGCCTCGTTTTAGTGCAGGAAAACGCTATTGTGACGTCATCATGAATAAGGTCTAATGACCGTTTCAATGAAGTGTTATTTAATGGGCAACGTCTCACAACTTTCATACAATTGTCATTTTAAAGATGCAACGGGAAAATTTAACAAGTTGAAAATGAAGAACTACAAAGTTCTGATAAACGCAGTTCCAAAAAGTTCCGAAAATTTTTTCGTGTCCGTGTTATTGTTGTCACGACCAAACGTTAGGCGATTTATCTCTTGCATGATTTACAAATGCTGGGAAGACCGAATCACAATTTTTATCAACTCTTTCAATTTCAACAAACGATAAAGACCTAATAAATTTCTCTTTGCTTTTTTCTCCGAAAGAACTAAACGCGGCAAATCTCTTCATCCCAAATTTGAGCCAGAGTTACATGCACATGCGTTTTGTGTAGTGTTTGGAAATTTTTTAAGTATCGTGTTAGTCTTCGTTTGTCGAAACACTGGTATCTATGTTCTAGATGTAAGCACATGAGCGCATCTCCTTTTAAGAATATTCAAAATGCCGTTCCAAACAAAATCGAAATGGTTGAAGGAACTAATAGCTTAACCAAATCTCGTTATCGCCAAGTAAAATCATATTTTTTCCGAAGTAGACAGCTTTACAAATGTTACTCACCCGTACAAGCTAATCTTCTGACCAAAAAATCGGAGAAAAACTTTACTTTACGAGCAACCAAAAATCTCTTAGGGTTAGGAGTAATGGTGATGGTTGGGGTAAGGACTACATCCTTCAGTTCCCAAAACGAAATGGTGGAGTTTGGCGAACATAAACTGCATGAAAATATGAACACGGCCATTACTGTATGCATATTCAAGTAAGGGTTAGGACCGAAACTTTACAAACAAGTTTCCCCAGTAACCATAACCCTAATAATCAGAGGTCTAACCTTCTAATTCAGTCTTCATTTTCCCTGAGCGATCAGGTAAATCACGACGGAAAACTTTCGCGCGCCAATTTTTTTTTTTTTATCAAGGCCCCACCCTATCCCCTTGCTTCCTTTCGGCTAGTCATTGTTTGATACTTTTTTCTGATGGGAGGGTTGGGATTCGAAAATTTTTTTGATCCGTTGATGGTCCAAGCAGTTGCAGGGAAGTTTCCTTGAATCCCCAAACTGCTGTTTTTTAACATATAAGAAAATATTTTTGGAGTGCAGGTTCACTTTAAACAACAAAGAACAAGGAAATCACCACACTGAACAAAGACTTAAGATAACATTGTTTTTTTTTCTGACAAAACAGCACAATACAAACTGACAGAGAAATCATATATCATGTAATGAATACCAGCAAATAGAAAAAAACTGTTTTACAGAACAAAAACGGTGTATACAAGGGGTAGACAGAGTACAGTTATACACACAAGTAATGTCAATTGTAAAAATCTTAATTGTTCATTGAAAAATCACATTATTCTATGATATTTCTCAAAAGGGTTAGTTGATCAAAAATACCGATAAAAACTTTGTATCCATCTCATTATTTCAAGACTGTCAATTTTAGTCATCATTATTTTGATTAGTTTTGGTTGAATGACTTCCATTCACACAAGGCCCATTGCATTAATGTAAGTCTTCCTCTCTTTGCTTCATCTTGTAGTTAACTAAATGGCATAAAGGCCTTCAGTTGTTAATTGTTATGTTCACTCTCTAATGTCTTGGTTCAAAGACAAATGAATTTCAAAACAGACCTCTCATCAGTATATTAGTGACATTTGTTATCTGTGTCTATTTTGTTGTTCTATCTCTTTCTGAATATTCCGCAAGAAGGTTCGTGAAAATGAGACAAGTTTTCCTGTGGCAGGTGCTTTGCCTTCCATCCGTTCTTTTGCTTGGTTTTCTTTTGCTAGTTTATCAAGTGACTCGTTACCTAAAATAAAACAACCATTAACAGTTGAGTTTGTCAAAAAGTAACCCCATGAGTGAAGATCTCACAATTTAAGAGCCAAATGCAGAAGTGTTGGTTGCGGTTGAAAAACAAACATTTTTTTCTGCATAAAATTTCTCTTCAAAACTTTATTTTCAAAAATGTTCAATATCAACATAACAAAAATGTGCTTTTTAGATGTATGTTGAAGCCGTCCCTCTAAAAGTTCCTATATGCAAGAAACCTTACAATTCCCAAATACTCAATAACTTGTATCTTTATTTCAAAATGGGGCAAAATAATGTGGTAATTTGTTGCCTTTTAAATTGTGCAATCAATAAACTCAATATATTTTCATTGAAATAACAAATCAGTGTCAATCAAAAATCAAAAACTGCCCTTCCAGAGTTCTTCACCATTAAATGTCTATTACCTCTAACTCTCTGTGTCTCAGGTTTAATAGCAAAATAAACTTCCAGTATAAAAAATAGTATCATACTCTTTTACTTGGTGTAATTCAAATCTATGATAAAAAATAATTATTGCGGATACTTATTACTATAACACTTACCCCATGCAGTAAATTGCCTGTAACCATAATGCGTGAGCTGGGCTAGACGACGGATGACATAGGAGTTGGCAAGCTGGGGAAAAACACCTCATATGTCAGCAGTATTAGTTTTATCATCCATCCCTATATACCTTCCTCTAATATCAATAGGTTTTTTTAAAATACTTCATTACAAAACAACTTACCCTGTCAATAACTTGTTCATTTGCAAGATATCTATAGTCAAAGAAATGCAATTTTCCAGGTTAATACAGCTGTTCTGCTTTAAAAACTATAGTTATCAAGAAAAATGAAGGGAGCTTTTGCAAACTTTTCATTCCAAAAACCGGATAAAAAGTTCTCTTACAAATAATAATAGTAGTGACCTTTCAACCCTATTCAACATAAATTTATGTTAATATCACTCTTCATTCTTCATTTGATCAATTCTCATTTTCTCATTACCAAATGTTTTATCCAACCTGTGCTTTTTTAAGGAGAAGTGAGATATTTATAATGAATGGACCAGAAAGGTTAAAATATCTACTTCTTTAAGAAGCAGACACATAAACCAAAACAAAATTAGACTCGGAAAATCTTATCTTAATATAATCATAATTGTATTTTCTCAGTGGATAAAATAATATTATAACTAGTTTTAAGTAGTACTGGGTAACAAGCTTTTAGTAATACTGTTTCTAAGGGCTTGAAATCAGGTTTCTCTACTGGCTGTTCAAAGTTAATAACCTACATATTTTAGTTAATTATTAAGTGATGGTATTTGAGGGGAATGGGGTTGGGCAAATACCAAAAAACTCAAGATAGCTTTCACAGTAAGTTTCATGCTTTAGTGCAAACTTAAGAGAGAAAAAAAGTTCTTTCTACCGGTACATACGCTTTTTCCTAAGAACCTCTTATTTTCAGGTGCTAATCTAATTGGAATGTTTACCCAATAATCTCAAGCCAACTGTTTATGGTTATCACAGGTGGCCTGCACTCTCAATCTGTTTTAATTATTATATGTAAAACTTGAAAAATTGTAAGCTAAAAGTGCAAATAAATGCTACTGTTACTGTTTTGAATGTTCTCTAGCAGATGGCTATGATTTGAATTCCTAAACAGGGTTATTAAAAAAAACAGGTTGTCCTAAAGAAATTCTACATTTTAAGGTTGATTTGTCCTAATAGGATATGAGGGTTTCAAAAACCCCAGCAGCATTCCTGTACCCAAACTAGCCTTAAGTACCCCCTGCAGCAGGAAACAGAAGACAATTCAATTGGCCCTAACAGAAACCAACCTAAAATATCAAAACGGTACATAAGTTAAAAGTTGATTTCAAAACAAATAAGTCGAAAGCGTTTGCTCTATACAACTTCGTATGATACTTCTTGCAAGTTGGAACTGGCCTAATTCTTTTTGAAACTGAACGTATATTTTTATTCGACTTTAAAAAATTTACTCGAGGCAGTCGAGTTTTGTTGATCGATTGACAGATCGTGCTGCGTCAATGAAATTTATAAAAGCGTCAAAGTTTCGATTCAAAAGTTAAACAGATAAACGAAATACCTCAAAAGGAGCCTCAAGGGCATGGTTATCTTGCTGTCCTTTTTAAATTGCAGTTATTTCGAAATCTGACAATGAATTCTCACCATTCGCATTGCATCCGCAAGTTTCTTTGCTCTCACTTTCATCCCTAGGTTCCGCGCTTATAGCTCCGACCGAGCTCAGTATCGTTCCCAGAGCCACGACTTTTCTTAGCGCGAATCGTGGTAGCCTGCGTAGCAAGCGCAAAGGGGGGATGGGGCGCTAACGAGCCGCGAGGGGAATGGGGAGGAGTGGAGGGAGGGTGGCTAGAACTAGAATCGTGGATAGTAGTGAAACAACCACGTACAACAACAATAATAAAAATAATAATAACAACAATAACGATACATTATTATTATTCTAATTCTAATTATAATGATAAGGAGCTATCTTTTTAAATAAGGATTGGACTGAAAGTAAGTTCGAATTTATTCTTTTCTTTTTATATCTTGAATGAAACAAAATGTACGTAGTTCTATTATGGCCAGAAATTTTTATTGTTTTTGTAATTAGATTTTACCATAATTAGAATAAGAGTAAGAATAAGATTAAAAACTAGAACAAGAATAAGAATAGGATTAAGAATAAGAATATAAGAACAAGAACAAGAATAAGAATAGGATTAAGAATAGGAATATAAGAACAAAAACAAGAATAAGATTAAGAATAAGAACAAGAATAAGAATAGGATTAAGAATAAGAATATAAGAACAAGAATAAGATTAAGAATAAGAACAAGAATAAGAATAGGATTAAGAATAAGAATATAAGAACAAAAACAAGAATAAGATTAAGAATAAGAATAAGAACAAGAATAAGAATAAAAATATATAAATAAGAATAAGATTAAGATAAAGAATAAAAACAAGAATAAGAATAAGATAAAGAATAAGAACAAGAATAAGATTAACAAGAACAAGATTAAGAGTAAAAATAAAAATAAGATAAATAAGAATAAGAACAAGAATAAGAATATAAGAATAAGAATAAGATTAAGAATAAGATTAAGAACATAAGAATAAGAATAAGATTAAGAAAGAAAATTATAAGTCGGACTGCATAGTTTTGGACAGACTGTAAGTGGAATTTCCAACATCTAGGTGACACTGGTTAAAAAGCATGATCTAGAGCCTCTAGGCTGACTAGAGATGCTGTAGAATAGCAGTACAGCTAATGCACCAGTCAACTGAAACCCCAACCCCCCTTCCCGGCAAACACAGGCTATTGACGTTTTTTGATCAAAAATATTCCCCTTGGGGGTGGAGATATTGACAAACATTGACACCCCACATGAGCACCCCCGCGGGAAGGTGGGGCTTTGGACACGATCTGTATTGCGCGCGTCACGTTCACGCTTTCATGTTTTAGATAGCCAGTGCAGTACGTGGTGTTGCTTGAAGAACAAATCCACTAAAATGCTTACATGCCACTTCTAATAGTTAAGTGATAAGGCATTTTCTGTGCATGCCAAAAACTTGGATTTCGTGCGTGACTGGTTTTTAAGGCAAGGGTTTTTTGGGTGCAAAATTTGAACCTCGCTCGAACCCCCTTCCCCTTCTCCGTTGAAAAAATAGTTGAGAAGACCCCGGGGCTGTTTAGTCAACCGCCTTTCCGTCTCTCACGGCTAAAGGCAACAGTGTTGTATTCTAATGCAGTTTAATATTCTGTTCGATTCTCATCACCTTCCGGTAAATACACACACACTTCTTCAGTGTCGAGAGTTTTCATGCTGTTTAACACTAACAGTTGAAAGTAAGGTCATTAAAAGCACAAGTGTATCAGGGTGTGTGTGACAAAACCTACTCTTGGAACGAAAATCGCCAGTACTTTGGGCGACTTCTCTTTTAAAGATAATGATTACAAGGAATCGAAACTACAGTTTATATATACGCGAACAACAAACAATTTACAGCTAGTTTCGGTGTTTCCGTTCCTTGAGTCACTTCCACAAGCCACGGTCTTCCTTACTGGCGGGGAAAGCGAAAGCTAAACGCTGACATTAAAGAAGTTGAGAGGAGAAGAGAAATATGTGGGACCGGCAGGCACGTAGGGAGGATTGGGTCAATTTGTCAATTTTTGCCCCTTCACACCTCGCTACAACCATTGTCTCGATTCTCAACGAGAAGGATTAAAGTCCCTCGACGTTTTATGAGTGATTAGTAACTAAAACCGCTATGGGCTCCACGTTTGTCTAGATGGTTGAGTCAGTAAGCAGCAAGGCGTTCAATAGTGCCCAGGTAACTCTTTTCCAGGTCCCTGTACATCAACTCTAGGTGCTGTTTCTGATCATGCTCAGATTGAACTGCCATCGTTGCCGCCAGTTCCTCCGGGCTCAGCACGCGGGACAGCTTGGCCATGTCCGATTTTTCTCTCTGATAGTAAATAAAATGTAAACTTCAATAAATATACCTCAAATTTTAGTTTAAGTTTAAAAACATGTTTCGGCAAAAACCTTTTGTCTTTTTCCGTGTTTAAAGCAGTGGCATAATAAGTGTAGAAAATACAATAAAGTAAACAATTTACTTACAACTACAACGAATGTACTACAGAAAGCGGGCTATTAAAAAGGGAGGTTTGATATTGAAGTGCTTTACGGGGAATTCATCCCTAAAAACAACCTTTTTTAATAAAATTCTTATCGGCGGTATTCAAAAGCTTTTTTCGCGTGTCGCGCTGTTTTCCGCGTAACTCTAGTTTGCAAAAGCGCGTTTTGGGTCGTTAAGCGAGAGTCTTGTCAACTTTGTCAGCGGTAAACAAAGATAACGTGTGACGTAGGTTATGGGAAGCTAGAGAGCGCTTGAAATCTTTCTGTTGGCATAAGCTCGCTTACACAGTCAAAAGTGAAAATTAAAATTTAAGTCACGTGAGATGTCTCACTTTTCATGATGAATCTTTTCAGTTTAAGCCCATTCTTCTCCAAATCTAACGTCACAGTCTCACTTTTTCTCCGTTGACCCCTACTTCTGAGCCGCCGGTACAATGCGGCACATAACGTGTTTGCGACACGAGAAAAAAAGCTTTTTAAGGCTCAGTTCCCAGTGGGCTTTTTCCAAAGGATGTGAAGTGCTTCTTTGATTCTTAGTAAATAAAAAGGTTTTAAGTCCTTAACATTTGAAGCTACAACAAACAGCGCTTGCAATCCGTTCAAATGACTTGACACCGCAGGCATCGATTTTTCGCTTTTGATTAGTTAAAATAGAAATTCAAAACTTTTCTACATTAAGCCCATGAACGACAAAGCAAAAGACAACACATTACATATTTCTATCATTCTGAGCGGGTAGATAATTGGCCGATCTTGTAAATCGGATAACTGACTAATTTCTCGGCTGTTTCCTTTCAACACCCTTCAATTTTAATAAGTCCGTAGTACTTGGCCGGATAACAGCTGAAGAATTAGTTGGAAAATATTAAAACCGTACAACGAAACGCCAATAACTAATAAACTTACTACCACTTTTAACAACTAAGAAGGCTTTCAAATTTTATATATATCAAGACTTGTAAGCCGTGAACGGCCCAAGCGTGAAACTAACGGCGAAAAGCTTTTCAAACGCACTTAAAGTGAAACCCTTAATAAACTGATGAATATAGTAAAATCCCGTGTACAAAAACTTAAATTTTTACGGGTTTTACATTTTTGATTAGCTATTAGCTTTTAAGGCTAAGTAGGTTCTTAATTTCTATGGAGGAGAAATGCTTGTTGATTACCATAAAAAATTAAAAATTATTTTTTTTGTCCTTCAATATAAGCATCCTATTCACATCTATTGAACTGCAAGGGGTTATACTGTATATTAATCCCCAAAGCCCCCCACCTCCTCTCGTGGAATGGAAGGACCAAGATACAGATGAATATTCTTCTTTAAGTTACAGTATATTAGATTGTCCTTTTGTAAAAAAGGATTTGTTTTTATTTTGTATAAAAACAGTTTTTGTTGCATATACATGTGTGTGATTTTATGGTAAAAGGATTTTTGCAATCTCCACAGAGACGTTATGCTATCCCACATATAAGAAACTGTTTAAATTTGCTTGGCAAAACAGATTCTTATAATTTGGTGTTCTTAAAGTGCCTATCAAGCTTATTTTTTTAAGTTCCAGATGAAAAGTAGAACCCTTTAATAATAGTAATTTCCGAAAATGAAACCTTTTCTCGCCGTTCCTGTTATATTTTTTAGACTTGAAGCGAAAATCTTTTTATCTCAAAAAATTTAATTATGGCTACAATAGTCACATTGTTATAACTTTAATCAATGAATTATTCCCCTGAAATTATTTGAAATAAACATTTTATGACATTTTTTAACAGAAATGAAATTTTTTAAACAAAAACCACATAACTCACTGCTGCTGCGTCACAGGTTACCAATCCCCGGCTTGCTCGGTCAAAATTTACATTCCAATCTTTTTTTGATTAAAAAAGCATACTTAGACGTGGAAATTTTCTTTGGTTATTCGATTTCTGAGTTCACAGAAGACAACAGATTTAATCTGGAACTTAAAAAAATAAGCTTGATAGTGACTTTAAATACATAGGTTCTTATACGCGGGTTTTTGCAGTAGCTACACTGTCCTTACTTGGAATGGTAAGTTGAGTCTTTTCTTGACATCCAGACGATATTCCTTGTACTCTTTTGGGTTACTGCGGTCTGTGGCACGTAACCGAAGGATTTCGTACACCCGTCTACACTGACGCTAGGTACAAACAAAGAAATAATTAACTTAGAATTATTACTGATCATTAGTGAAGGGGAAAACGTATTCTCGTTAAAGTGGCTATGAAGTGAAAATTGTTGTTACTTCCGTGGCTAGACCTTGCTAAATGAGGAATAGCGGTAAAAATTTTTTTCAAAACCTTTTATGGTTCTTGAAATATTAACATTAAAGTTCTCAACTGATGACATAATGTGGGGTTCCAACAAATTTGCATTTTTCAAAAATCTGCTGCCAACCCATAACCTTTGGAAGTATTTAAGCCAAACTTGGGTAGCTGGGCCCGGTTCCTCAAAACCCGATTAGTGCTAACCCAGGGTTAATTACCATGACAACCCATAGGTTTTGTTAAGAGTTAACCCTGGATTAAGTTAATCGGTGTTTTAAGGAACCGGGCCCTGATGTATCTCGAGGTAGATAGATCACCAGTGCAGGTTTGGCTCAAATTTATCCAAAGGTTATGGATTGGCAGCAGATTAAAATAAAATGCAAATTTGTTGGAACCCCACATTACGTCATCAGTTGAGAACTTTAAATGTTAATATTTGAAGAACCGTAAAAGATTTTGAAAAAAAAAATTTACCGCTATCCCTCATTTAGCAAGGTCTAGTCACGGAAGTAAAAAAAATTTTCACTTCATAGGCACTTTAAGTTTATTAACACGTTACAAAACAGTGTGTTTGGAATAATACGTATGACAAGCCGTTTGTAGCAATATTAAATACGTTCAAAATTGGTTCAATTTAATCCTATTTTATTCAATTCAATGTCTGTATGTGTTTAAATTTAATGTCTATATATATTCGAATTTTAATGTCTCAAACACATTTCATTGAAACTTTAAAATTGATTCAATTCAATCCTATTTTATTCAGTTCAATGTCTGCATGTGTTTAAATTTAATCTCTGTATAAATATCTAAATTTAGTGTCTCAAAAACAATTAAACTCAAAGTGCTCAACTACATTCATTTCATTAACTCCAAATCTTTCAACAATATTTGCATTTCAATTCAATCGCAATATTTATTCAATATTTTGGGGCAAGCGTCCCAATTTTGCCGTGGGGGACTAAGTACAAGTATAGGTGGGTTTGCACGCCATGTTCCTTGTTCGCAAACAGCGAAAAAATTAGAAAACCTGCGAATTTACTCCAACAAGCATCAAACATGCTTACAGCAAGACAATCGAGGCTGTTCAAGCACAAATGAAAGCGGAAGTGGCGAGGTTTCGCAACGGATTTCGCAAACCGTCATGCCTCAAATCCCACGGAGAGAATCGGTCATAAACTACGCTTTTTGCCGATCTCTTCGAGTGCTCGCGACGAGACGAATGGAATTCAAAGAATGATAATCCTTAAACACCAGCCAATCAGAGCGAGAGCTAGTCAGCCTGGTTAAAAATTACTTCCGTTTTCTGAAACGGAAAACGCCCGGGTGGATAAGCTCTCGCTCTGATTGGCTTGTGTTTAACGTCTATCATTCTTTAGCTTCTTTGAATTCCTTTCATCTCGTCGCAAGCACCGCTCATCCAGAGTTTGGCGAAGTGAGTCGTTTATGACCGATTTTCTCCGTGGATGTTTGAGGTACGGCTCTAAAATTATGGCAGTAATTAATGCATTGTGTGCCTGATTGAGCTGTGTCCGAGTTTTGCACATTGTTAGAGCGAGTCCTTGTAGAGATGAGTTTGAACGAGGGTTACAGAAGATTTCATGCTGTCAACTTGATGACCTTTTCTCTTTCTTCTCTCTTACTCTTACCCAGGCGCTCCTCTCTCTTCGTCGTTTTTTTTCTTTCTCCGTATCGCTCCCTCTTTTCTTTCCCTAAAAAATCCCCACTAAGACTGACAATACTACATTTTAAAAAGTAATATTTTTTATTCGCCAGTTTATTAACAGAAACCAATGAATAAAGTATACAACAAGCCACTTCTGGGTGGTAAGGCTAGTGCGAAGTGCGATGATGCAAAGTAGTTCCACTGGCGGCACGTTAAGGCGATTGGGTAAAAACGAAAGGTTAAGAGCTTCTGGAGGAACAAATCTAGATCAAAGGCTTATTAAACAACTTTGTTTTGGATACCTGAGGAAACATTCTTTCGAGTTGTTCATATGGTTTCTCAAATTATTCACAGGCCATTTAATATTTTATAAATAGTTTTAACCTCGGTAGTAGTGCAGTAGGGATGGAATTAGCCTTATTTTTGCAACTCAAGTGCGGCACTTGCATAAGTTATTTCTGGGACAACGTCATGGCTCAAAAATAAAATGAAGTGGAATTAGTTATCTCCCTTGTTTTCGAAACTCATGAATAAAATGCGCAGCCGGCATAAAAAGATCTCAACGGTCGTTTTTCCAAAATGGCGCCAAATGCATTAATAACGCAAAACAGCGACGGTTTTTGATTCGTCGTCATTGGTTTGTGTATAAACGTATATTTGTTTTAATCCATGACATCATGTTTCATTTCTAATCGGAGTACAAATTAACGGGTTTCAATGGTACCAAGTTTTACCCCAAATGTAAAGGAATCTTTTTTTGAGGTGCGGTTCTTTGCTTTTTTATCCAGGCAACTAAAACAAAGTCTGCTCGCTTTGCATAAAATAATCTTAATTTTCTTAACCTCCTTTCGGGACAGCAAGGAATATCCAGCGTGTGTGTTCCACTCTCACCCTCAGCCTCTGTGAACACTTGAAATTGATTCTGCTATGGAAAGTCAAAACCTTCCCCGCAGTCTGATTGATTATAAGAACTGTACAATTCATTTTTGTGTCTATAGTTTAAATGGGAAATCAAAATGCTGTTATTTTTGAGTTTGGACTCGAACCCACGACTTAAGTCTATAACAAGACATTTTTGGTGTATTAAAATACCTTATTTATTCTCCTTTTTTCTTGTGCTTCTCTCAACATCTCCCCGCTAAACCCTTTCTTCAGCTTTTCAGGGGAAAACGATTCAAGTTTACAACATTCGGATGCGTCCACAAAATCTCGAAGTCGTATAAAACTGTCAGATGGGTCTTCAACTAGGAGAAAAAAATTAATCAAAGACTAAGTGTCACTTCTCGGTTTGAACATCAAACTGGGCTTTCTTTTACAGTATTTCCACAGGGTTCGAAATAACGGGCAGCCGGACGTGGGACATATTGTCCGTTCAAACATGATTTTGCTTGGACAGACACGCTTTTGGCCGGACAAATTTAACCCATCTCAACTAGTTGCAATGATGACAACATTTTGCAAGTTAAATGATCTGAAAACCTTTCAAAACCGATTAGCGGTCACAACTGAACACAATTTTGCAACTGGCTCAACCAAAAGTTCGTCTATTTTGGTATTTTTTTTTCCGGAAACATGACAAGATTGAATAATTTCTATGATTTCTATGATGATTGTCAATGTCTCAAAACTGTGCAATGTTCCCGGTCATCCACAGATTTGTCCAGACAATGCTCGATTCTGACCGGACATTTTCCGTTAACCAGCCGTTATTTCAAGCCCTGTTTCCATAGTAACAGTCTTGCAATACTTTGAAAGGTGAGGCAAAGACAGAGCTATGAAGTATAAATTGAAGTTGTTCGATATTTTTATGAAGTTCAAACCACAATCTTTAAGCACTAGGCACTGCTAAATCTTAAGACACTGCACACGTTTGGAATACAGTGCCTTTTCCCTAAGCTAAACAAACACAGAAGTCTTCTGTCATGTCATTGTATAGCCAGAAAATGAGACAAATATATAAGCTAGCTCTAGATTTGTATGTTAAAAATTTCAAGAAATTTAATCGGAATTATGGAACTTAGTCTCACTGAAAGTTTCTCAAAAAATAAGAAAAATTACTTTTACTTCACTAAAACAACTTTTTTGGTTGCTGAGTTATTCTAATACCTTGAAATGTGTTTCAAGGGTTCATTGATATACCTTTCTTCTTTTTTTGGACGAGAGATTTTTTCTGTCATCCAAAAACAAGAAGTGAAAGACGTTAATAAACCCTCGCGGTGTTTTGAATATGCAAATTACCAAAGTTGTAACGTCAAAGTCATTAATCCAATGGATGAATTACAAAACAATTGTTATTTCTTAAAATACCAGATTAATGGTCCCGAAACTTTGCACTATAACGTAAACACAAACATCTGTTATAGAGATTATAAAATATTTGTATTTCATCCCATTGACTTAGTCATTGTGTTTCTTACCAAATTATTGACTGAATACAGTAAATTACACACTTAACAACATACACAACAAAATTTCTCGATTCTGATTGGTTGAGAGCAGTGCCGTTTTTCATAAACACAGTGCAAAAAGAGTTAATTCAGTGCAATTTACTCTACGACTACTACTACATTTATGACTACAACTTCGACTACAGTGCGACCACGAGTCCACGACTAAGTACGATTACTACGCCTACGACGACTACTACGACTATTACGATTATGGCTTTGATTTCATCTCAGACAATTTGGAATACGACTGCTACGACAACGACTACTACGACTACGACTACAGTGAATACGATTACAAACACGATTACGAGTAAGACTTTGACAACGTTTGCCATGACGACTATGATTCCAACTTCAACCTCGCCTACTATTATTCTTGTTAATACTTCGGTGCTGGTTCCTTTTAAACTGATTAAAAACTCTTTCTATATTTTTGTTGTGCATTTTATTAAAAAGTAATCACACAACTAATTGCTCGTTTACTTTGGAAATAATTTACCCTACGGGCTCATGCAATTTTGATACTTTTTGAAAAAGCAACTCGTGCAAATCATTTCCAAATTGAACTCGAAGTCGTGTGATTACCTATACAAATTATGACTGACCCGTCATGTCGAGCACCTGAGGATCCTTAATAAAGTAGTCATCAACTGTTCTAACCAGATGAGCTAAATGGAAAACAACAATATAATCTGATTACTAAACAAATACAAGACAATCGCACGCCCGATGAAAAATAATAATAAAAAGATAAAGAAGTATAGGGATAAAATGCACTTCATTTTTCAAAGAAAAGACAAAATTTAGGTTTTTTTTTCTGTTTCTAGCACGCGCGCTTCGTGTACATTTGAGTTTTGTTTACATTTTTCAGGGTTTTTGAAGAACATAAATGTCGTGGATTTTAAGCAGATTTTGAAAGAAAAATGTTGTCCTGACCATTAAAACCAAAAAGCCAAATCATGTTGTCCTCTTTGTGTTTTTTGGGATGGTTCTTCGTTTAAAATCAATCATTTCCTCGTCTATAACTAACATGTAAAGCGACGCCATTTTG
Organism: Hydrozoanthus tunicans; assembly: GCA_026413305.1. Classification (NCBI taxonomy): domain Eukaryota; kingdom Metazoa; phylum Cnidaria; class Anthozoa; order Zoantharia; family Hydrozoanthidae; genus Hydrozoanthus; species Hydrozoanthus tunicans. The sequence continues at coordinate 35,809 of JAOBAT010033345.1, read as the reverse complement.
ACTACCGCCTCAAAATCAACCAATTGTCATGGATAGTCGTGATACGGGAGCCAATCAGAGCGCGCGAAAATGGATGATGGTTGCTTTGTCTTAAAATAGCTCTAGCTCTCTAGAGACTTTTAGGCCTTCGTTTATTGTTGGTTTTGAATTCTTTGTGTAGTAAGCCTCGAGGAACTGCAACCTCGACCAGTTGTCACTTGAGTCAATGACTTCCACATTCCCATGAACGAATAAAATTAGGGTAACAAAGTACGATAGACAAAGGGTACGGTGACCAGGTGGGTGATGACCTTCAAACTGGCTACTTTTTTGAGGAGGATAGGTAAAAATAAAGAGGAGAAAAAAAAGTTTTTCTCCCCGCCCCCCCCAAAAAACGAGCCGGTTTCCAGGCTAGGTGGATGAACAAAGATAGGGAACGAAGTATGATTGACAATGGTATACCAGGTGTAGGGTGAAAAAGTAGTGCATCACAAAGAATAGGGTGATAATAATCTATGGGGTGAACATGGCCAGAAAGGGATTTGGTGTGGGACTGACAGCTCAACCCCATAAAACTACTATCAAGGAAAAAACACACTGTTAAAGGTAGCAACAAAGGAAGATGTCACTGCAAGGGTGCATTGAGTCTAACTAGAAGTTGACAACACATAGATAGAGGAATTTGAACAAGAAATACACTAGCTACACAAGACAGTAAAACAATTGTCTCTACTGAGTGCATAACAGCCTTGAACAAGAACGAGGAGTAAATGATTTAGTTGAACTCTCTATCTTCATAATGTGAAATACACTGACAATACAACATCAAAAAGATGCAAACAGATTGTGATAGTTTTTACTTTGAAACTTAGCAAGAAACTTTCTTATACAAAATTTTATTTTTCACAATTTTAATCATTTGAACACCTAACTTGAATATTTAATAATCAATTTAGTGTAAAAGGTATTGTCATGAAAATAGATTAATCAACATACAGACACATTACCCACCTCCATGACCACACTTTTGAAATGGTGGAAGAATCAACATCTGACTAGAAACAAAAAAAGAGATTGCAAGAAGAAGTTTACTGTGGTGGTATTGTTTTCTTTCTCATTTATGATTGACATAACATTAACATAGCTGTAAATGTAGAACTAGAGTTTTAGGCAGAATATAATTTCAGGGTTAAGCTTGTACAAAGGACATCAATCTTAGCAGTCTTAGCCCAGTTCACATCTGTTATTTGGATATTAGAGGAGCTGTTGTTTCATGTTATACAAAGGAGTCAGACCCCAGGGGGCCCAACTCAACTATTTTTATGACAAGGGGGCCACAGGATTTTTCTGGGTATCAAATTTTGGCTTGCCAAAAAAGTAGGAAGTTTTTTGTGTGATTGGGTTTTAAGGCAGGGAATTTTTTGGGTATAAAATTTGTACTTCAGTCGAACCCCCCACCCCAGCCTTAAAAATAGTTGAGTTGGATCCCTGGGAATCAGACTGAGCTAATATTTCTTGATAATCGGTGGGTTCCAAGCTAAGCTAATACTAAACAGTGTTCTAGTGAGGCTAAAACAAAAGGGCACAGCATCCTGTCAATTTTCCTGGCACCCTGTCGTTTTATCCAACACCCTGTCATTTTCAGGGCCTTAGCCTTATTCTCATGATAATGAAAATTGCAGTACACATACATACATAAACTTTTTTCTTCTCGAATTTGTTATAGCCGGCTTGGCTAATCACGCCGAGGATAAATGCAATCGAAATGGAGACTCAATATTTTTCCAAGGCTTTGAGCACTGCTTGCTATATATTATTATGTAACTGCCCATGGCCAAAAACAGTTGTTGTTATGCTCTGGAAAAGCATGCACTGTCATTTCTTTTAGCTGGTTAGAAAATTGTGAAATGCAAAGGTGAAAAGGGAAAAAATAAGAACAGAAACAAAAGTAATGGGAATAAAAGACAAGCAAATCAAAATTAGGAATTGAAAAGAAAGCAAGAAATTATAGGAATGGTAATAAATCAGAAAATGTATAATGATAGTCCTTACTCTGGTTATCTTTTTAAAATCTTGTGTTGTGACCTACCTTATCCTGGGTCTAATCTTGTCTGGATAGGCATAATAATGATACACAGTCATGTAGCCAACAATGTTATACTCCACATTTCCAGCTATTTTCTCCTTTCCAAAGCTGTAGATTAGTTTCATTAATAAGCAAGTGCTAACTGATGCTAAGTTTTTAGCTCCGATTACTATTAGTTTTTGTTAAAGCGATATCGGTTATAAGTTCATAAAAATAATTATTGTTTACAAAGCTCAAATTTTATCTAAACTTAATGTAACAAAACTTAAGATGCTGACTTGTGCACGCTTAAGTTAGACAATAAAATATTCCTAGAGCATAAAAAACACTTATAATATCCCAACAGTATTTCTTCATTATCGTGTCGCGATTCAGACTACATCAGAAAAGCTCAGCATGCAACAATCGTTTAACAACACACACACAGTATAAGCCTAAACTAAAACCAAGAAACAAATTTAGTTTCTACATTTTCAAAACCAAAATGTTAATACTATTACTTACACTAAGAAATAGCTCCAATTATCATCATCGACATCTGCAAATGGTACAGAATGATATAATTTTAGACTTTACATCATATACAAACATCTTTTTGATATCAGATGTTGTACCTATCAATATTTTAATGAGTTTATTACATACTGTAACCTCAATGATCACAATTACCTCATGCTAAAGCAATTATCAGTTAACATAATATTATTGTTTACAAGCTAAAACTTTATCTAAACTGAATTTAATAAAAGATGATGTGCACTTTGAGCCTCATTTTATTCACACAAAGTATCTCTAGACTATCAAAAAAATCACTTACAAGAAAAAAACTAGGACATACAATCTTTTTGTACCAAGCCTACTCTGCTCTTGTTCTTGGGAAATTATAGCCTTTTAAGCCTACAATTCTTAAGGCAGATTATTAACAATAATCCAGTTTAACTAGACAACTTGTGACAGGAGAAAACTGAATAGTTTTTTAGTAAAAAAGGAACAAAGTTTGCTGGCTTTCAGGAGCAACCCATGGGGTAGTGCACAGTGTTTTCAAAATGAGCCATCAGCTGTCACATCCTACGGCAACTGTGCAGTTTGCAATGCCTACTTTTTTGTCATTTTATATTTGATTCATTTTAACTACATTTAAAAGAGACCTGGCCTTTCACTAACTATTTGGTGTAAATGATTTAAAATAAAATTGATAACAAAAGACAGTGTACTTGTAATGAATTCTTTAGTATTATTTTGTTGAAACAAGGAGCCTGTCATTAGAAAAACTATGGATGATGGCAAGAAAAGAAAGCTAAAAAGGGGTTATCACATTGCTAAGTTGGCAAGCGTTTATACGTATTGTTAGAGCACTGATCCAACTTGAGAACCCCCCCCTGGCCAAACTTAGATTGCATTAACTTAGTTTTTTTTGCAATGCCTACTTTCACATCTAGGAAAAACACTGATGCAATATTATGTACCAACTGCCATTAATCCAGGAAAAACTAATCACTATACATTGCAAGATGATGTAATGTAGTAAACAGATCAATTTAATATGAATAATTTATTAATTCAATCATTTTATTAACTAGATCAGTAAAGAGGTGACAAAAATAATACCAATATTGATTACAACCCACCAATATAAGATGCAGCATCTATGAACCATAACAGAAATGTCTGCAACCTCGAGTGATATTCGTGAAACTTAGGAACACTCATATCAGCCTATCAGTAAATAACAACAATGAATAATTTGTTTCAGAATGTCAGGATAAAAGGTATCTGAGAAACGAATTACAGTTAATATATACCAACCATCATATTTAGAGCTACATTTTAAAACACATTTATTGTGCATCACAATATTTGGCAAAATATTTCAAAAACATCAATAGAATCCTTATAATGCAGCTGGAACAATTGGATCAGAGCAGTACAAGCCCTAATGATATAACAAGGCTTTCAGAATGTTTGGTGCTAAGAAAACAAAACATGGCAGTGAAGGCCCTGAAAAATGAGTGGCTTTAGGGGGTAAGCATTTTAGGAGGAAATTGAGAGAAATCAATAACTTAATTGTCTAGGGGAAAGTTTTTGATGATCAAAATTTATGTTGGTGGACTTCCCAAAACCAGACAACTTTATTCATTTCTACCATTTGGTTCACCTTATACATACCTTGTATATTTCAAATTCAGTGCCACCCTTTTTGTAACAATGCAACAGATCACCCATTGGCTTTAATTTAGCTTCATCAGGGAGCTTGGCAATAAAATCATCAAGATTTGTCATAAAAGAATAACCTGAGGGCAAATGTTATCAAATTAGCAACAGGGACTCAGTTCTCGCAACAAGGGCAGCAACACCAAGAGGACAGCTTATAAAAAACATATTTCTTGATTTTCCTTTTCGACCATGTCTGGTTTGTTTACCCTCTCTTTTGTCCTAGTGACACATTGTGAACAGAAAAAGGTTTAAACTCCCTGAATATAGATAAAAGAAGAATAAAAGAAATTTTTCTGTTTAATATCTTTCCCGTAATCATAAAAACTTCAAAATTAAGCTTTTTGCTTAGTAATTTTAAAGACAACAGTGGTGCATTACAATTGCAGCTGTTGTATTCACTATTGTTTTCTGCCACAGTTGTCAGTGTTGCTGTCTTTATCGCATAAATGCCTACCAATAGTTTAAGCAAAACAATCCTTACACTATTTTTTTATTCTAAATTACACAAAACTTATCAACCAATGGCCTCTTAGCACACACAGGCCTGTACCAAGGATATATTGCAGGAGGATGTGTTCAACAGGGGGAAGACCAAACTAGTGCCAAAATCTCTAGGGGGGAAAGTAAATTCTTTACATGTAGTGAATAACATCAATACTAATCAAAAATGAAACATTTTTTTGCTTATATAATGTCATATTGTACAACAGAATCAGTGAATCAGAACAGAACTACATTACATGACTGTGCTTCTAACCTCTTTTTAAGTCACAGAATATGTCTTCAGATGGCATGCAAAGAGGATCCTGTACATTGCTTTTTCAAATTGCTAAAGTTGTTCACAAAAATAACATTGGTTTTCAATTTAGCAGAGGGGAAGCCAGTAGGGAAAGGTTTATTTAACTATTTTTGCACAAAAAAATGTAAATTAACTCAAGAATGTAATCTGATGTCTGGGTTCGTTAAAGTTTCTAGTACTGCTTAATTTAATACAGGATACTGAAACTAGAGATCTATACTATGCATACCTTCAGGAAGTTTATCAGCAATCATCTTTATTACATTATCTGGCTAACAAAACAGATGCATCAATATCAGTATCAGGCTTTCTGCCTCAAGTAAAATTAACCTTCTACTACTATACAAATCCAAGTAATAAACAAAATAAATTAGTACCTCTACTCCATCTGCCTTCTTTCCATCAAGTTTACTATCAAACTTCATCCCCAGATAGGTCAACAGACTGCCAGCATGGTAGTACAGCTAGATAAAGGATCGATACTGAAATAAGCACTGACTGACAGTTACAGCCCCAGCCAGTTTATCAACATCTAACTTCTCCTTACACAACACAAACAAAATAGGTCATCTGGTAATGAGAATGTGAAAACTAACAAACTACCAAAGGTGAAAAGAAAACTCACCTAAACTGGTAACACGACAACTATGGATCATGACGACTTCACTACAGATTAAACTGGGTCATTGGACTTAATAATAATAATAATAATAATAATAATAATCATAATAATAATAATAATATTGTCTTATATAGCGCACACCTCCCTAAGTTCAAGGTGCTTTACAATTTAAAAATATGATTATTACACTATTAACTTAAAACATTAATTACCTATCTAATACCTAAACTATATTAAAAATATATCCTTAAAGTTTTGAGTAAAACAAAACAAATTACTATAAAATATTCAAAAGTTACCAACTAACAAGTTTCTGATTTAAAAAGATATGTTTTAGTTAATTTTTTAAAAGTTTCTACGTTTTTTGAGTTTCTGATTTCGATTGGTAAGTCATTCCAAAGCTTTGGTCCTGCGACACTGAAAGAACGATCACCAATAGTTTTCAGCCGGGTCCGAGGAACTGCAAGAAGATTACTTGTTGTGGAGCACAGACTGTAGCAGCTTGATCGGTAATACAAGACTTACAATAGTGCACTATGGTTCACAAACATTCAACATTGTTGCTATGTTACTCTACATTTTCATTCAAGCGATGCATCACCAAGCATTAGAAATCGAATCATAGTGGAGAGAAGAAGTAAAGTGAACTACACTGTAAGCTAAAAGTTTTTGAGAAATTTCGTTACAAATAAGAAAAGTTAATTGATATTAGAGTTATTTGGAATCACATGGAAGTGAAGCAGATCGACTTGCTTTGATTCCTGCTCAAACAAAGTTCACCACGAACAACCTTTGGCTGTTCGAAGTAGATTATTCCAGTTACTCACTCATATAACTGAGTTCTATTTTCCATGAACAGAACATGTATCATAGAACGGGTACAAGTTTATTGACAAGCTTTTAGAAGAACTTCCAGGTGAGCTGGCACATTGCTTTTCTCAATAATTGTTGAATTAACTTTTGGCTAGTATTGGTTCGGACTATGACAACGAGTTGCCTACAGAGATTGAGAGATTGCACAATCATAAAGAAAAGAGCCAATCAAGATAGCCCTTGATTAACACCTGCAGTTCTTAGAGAGGTATCTACTTTAAAATTTAGCCCAGTTTTAACTGTAGTGAAGTCGTATTGTTCTAGTCTGGAAATTATAATTAGTAAATGATATTAAATAGTGAATAAACAAGAGTTACAAACCTGAACCTCAAGGTTATTGTATCCAAAAATTGTCTCACTGAAATCAAACGGTATTTATGTACACAATATTAACTCATTAACCATAAAGTTGATCCCCTGCGTGTAATTAACCTCCAACACAAAAATGTACACTAAATATTATGGCTTTCTTTCTTTGAATTTATTTAAATGGTTACACTAGAACCATAGTTAATATATTGACTGGTTAGGAAAGCCGGCAAACCTCAAAAGGGAAATACAAAGAATGTACAAAGATGCTTTGTTTTATGTTGAACAAACCGTGACCCTGCACATTCTTTGTTTCAGGTGTTAGTGAGAATGTTTTGATTGGTTATTTGTTGATTTGCATTTCAAAAGCTTTTGTGTTTTCTGCACGTTTTGTGCAGGGTCAAGACCTGAAAACAAAAGAAAATTGTGAACAAAAACATACAACAATGGTCTCCTAACCAGTCCGTATATATCAACTATGCTAGAACTACAAGTGTATTTTTTTAATTAACATTGCCAAATAATGAACAATTTCCCCCCAAATTGGAGGTGACAAGTGCTATTCACCTGTCTGGTTATAAATCAGATTCAAAACACAGTCAAACCCTGGTAACTTAATTTCTAAGGGAAACTGAAACTACTTCAAATTATCAGGGTTTCAAGTTATGGGGTTAAAAATACAGTGAATGTACACAAGGCAAATCAAAAGGAAAAATCAGTTTTGCTTCGAGTTAGTGGAGGATTTGAGTTATAGAGAGTTCATGTTATCCAGATTCAACTTCAGCTGCCAGTCATACTTAACAAATTTGCAATTCTTCTGGCAAATTTTATTTTCAATTGCAATTTAAGATGAAATGATACTGTAAGGGGGATTTCATCAGAAAATATATAGCTGCTTGTAAGATCAGAGATAAACCTGATTTCATCACCTTAAAGTGACTGCAATTGAGAGATGAGAAGCATTGATTCACATTTTCTTGCTACAACATTATGTAAAATCTTTTTATGCCAAAGCAGTTGGCCAAAATTATGTACTACATTGAACAGCATAGTTTAGTATGTACAGCTATTTTAGAAAAGGTTCGTTACGGATTACATAAAATTCGTACATTGAATGACTAGCCCTATTGTTTTAGATAAGTGGTTATTTGACAAATGACAGACATTCTGCAACACCGAAAATGGTTGGTGCTCCGCCCAAACAATAGGTTTGTACAACTCAATGTGGCTAAAAATAAAATAAACATGAGGCAGTGTTTTCTCATCAAGAGATAACTCCTTGTGTAACTGCAGCCACAGATGGGGCTAACAATAACATGAAACATGAGGCAGTGTTTTCTCATCAAGCAGTGAGAAAAATTCTCGGGACCCTATGTGACTAAGTAGTGTGGTTACAAGTTACAGTGGGAGAAAATCTCGGGAAAATTCATGCAGTATTACCCGGCCTACCAACCTAAAATCGACTCTATCCATCAAAGTGATAGCATTGTAGCTATTGTCTTGCATGCGCAGTAGCTACAAAAAACGGCTTCTTTAAGAGCCACCAATTATTGCAAAATAAATGACCAATAATGACTTGGTACTTTTTACTTTGTAAATATTGAGGTTGAGTTATACAGAGAAACTTGAAAAAATGGGGGGTCGGCTTATGCACTGTGTTAACTTATACAAGGTAAGATACAGTAATATCTTTATTGTACTTCTTCAATCTAGATACTTTGTGGTTTCTTACTAATGCTACTTAAATTAAAGACACTAATAGTACACACAATTACCTGTCTCCAAAGAACTGGTGTGCGAAGTCTGGGGGAAAAAATTTCCCTTTGTCAAATACATCGTTTTCATTTTTCACTGGAAAGAAACAGTGCAACACAAAAAGAACCACTGTTACATTCACTTTACCCAGACAAATGTCTAAGGTACTTTATATCCAGGGATGAGAGGGTAGGGATGACTATCAGAAAAACCCCAATTTACCCTAAAAATATCAAGGCTTGAAAAGTTTTCCATCATAAAACATACTTCTCGGTTTGAAATAAACCAAAAAATACCAATTGAAAAATTGACTTTTTACCCGAAATAGCTAACAAGATGGCACTAAGTCCCCCCATATTGCACTGAACATGATATGCAGTAAATAAAGGCACATGCATAAAAGGTCATTCGCAAAAGGCCTTTTTATCTTAACTTCTTATCAATACAAAACATGGTGATGCAAGTAGTCTAATAACTTCTTTTTTTAACCCTAAAAATACCAGGCTCTTGGTTTGACACAGGGTTTCCTTGAACAACCTCTAAAAAAATACCTGACTATTTTAACCCCTTAAAAATATGATGACCCCCCTTCATGGGCCTTACATATACAGACCCTCCCATTCTTCCACAGTCCATCCACAGTGTATAAAACTATTTTAGCCCCTTAAAAATTTAATGACCCCCCCTGTGGGCCTAACATATATAGACCCTCCCATTCTTCCACAGTCCATCCACAGTGTATCAAAAACTTCAAACAAAATAGTGTTAAATTGTCTCTTTAGAAACACCAACACACAATACCTCAACTTTATAACACAAAGAGTGCTACGATACCTTCTAGGTAGCTTATCTGTAAACCTGTCTATAAAAAAATTGCTGACCCACTCTCAACTTCCTTCCCCTCAACTCTTTAGATTTTCGGAGATAATTTTTGATTGGGACATACTTTGGGGGAGGGTCCGATCCTATCTAGTTTCAAAAGTATGTAACCAATTGCCTTTCAATTAAGTGCAGTCATCTGGCACCTAAATGGTTTCAATGGTAACCATAGCACAGAAACAACTTTGGCAAGTATAAAATTGGTCTTCTTCAATTACAATCGATATAAAAAATTTGCACTTGTAATTAAAATATAATAGCATTCAATCATCTTTCAACAAATTTAAGTCACATGATCACAACTCATCTTGTAATCAATAAAGTTAATTGTTGCCATGGCAACCACTTCCAAAAATCCAAAATGGCAGCCATCAGCCCCAGTTTTGGATTTTGAAACTTGTCTCAAAAAGTTTTAAAACAACTATATATATAGGTATAAACATGAATTTTCAAAGAAAAGCTACTGGACAAAAAACAAAGTTCCAGCTTTTTTTTAGGCAGAAAACCAGTCTTTTAAACAAACAACGAGTTTCAAATTAGGTTCAAAAGATATGTTGTTAATTAAAGAACAGTTGTGCGGAATCTTTTGGTAATCGGTAAAATAGCACGTTTTTAAACCCCCCAAAGTTCGAGGGGGGGGGGGGGGGCCAAATTACCTTCTAGGGTTGAGTAACGGATACAGTACGGCGAACACTTAGGTTTTGGAAAAAGAATTCACAAGTATGCCCTACAACGGAGATTTTAACGTTTCCAAACTCAATGCCAAGAAACAACCTAAAATCTAAAAGATAATTTACAGATAAATTTCGTAAAACAAAAACTGATTATGAGTGATATTGATCACTTTTCAAAACAATTATTTTAACACGAATCATCGATAAATGATTATATGAGCTCTATTATTACAATTATATAGTGTCCTTTTTTGAAAATATTAAAAGTAAAGTTTCACTTTTCGGAAAAAAATCAAGTCGAAAACTTTTTTCAGCGTTGTGAATATGACACAAACTCCATCTGGACATACGTACCAAGTTTAATTTTAATGGCGGAAGCTGCGTCGCACTTGTATTGTGCAAGGGAATTATCTGTCATGGGAACTGCAACCAAATCAACGCTTTAGTCAAGGGATGATACAGAATCTCTAGTTTCCTTGAATAATCTTGACGTCTGCATGAAAGAAATCGCTAAAACACTCACCATCCATCTTGCAAAGTTCTTTCGAGTTCCTTTCCCGCGCTTATAGCACCACCGCTGACCGCTGGATCTGGCTTGCCCCAGGCTTTCGCAAGTAAAAAAATGAACGGAACTCTTTTCTTCGCTTGTTTTTTTATTACTTTGTCATTTATTTATCCCAATACAGATCTATGAACTTTTTCTTAACTCCATAAGAATTGTGAGGCTTATAAAGTCTCGAAAGTTGAAAAACTTCTAACGAAATGCCAACGAGTAGGTTCGCGCATACGAAATGACTTTCGAAAACAAGACTAACCTTGCATTCGGGTGTAAACATTTCAAGAAAATCTCTATAAAATTTAAACATGTCCCTAAGATTGAAATTTATAAAAGTTTGAACAAACTCCAACTCAAGAACCTCCTGACTTCCTCCCCTCAGGGTGAGTTTAGTGAAATACTTTTTGAAGTTGTGACGTAATAGAGGGAACTCATAAATGGAAAGGTCACAAAACAACAGTTATTTCTTGCATGAAGTAGGTTTAACACCAGAGCAAGACCGTTTACGATTGGTGCACTTGACAACGTTGGATCAGAAGGTCGCGATCAGTCGTTTCTAACCTGATGAAGACTGGTAATGGCCGGTCGAATTACTGAACATGCGTCTCCGCAACTCTTCACGTTGTAAGAGCAGTCTTTGCAAGTCTTTTGACATCATTTTAGTTATTTCTTGATTTACACGACCATTGATCCTGAAAATTTGCACAGTTCTTTAACTATAACACAAAACAAGCACGTGTTATCAAAATAGCTGTTGTGTTGAAATTCATTTCTTTTAGATACCCTACTGTATTACGTCAAACTATGATAGTTTACATGTTTGAAAAACCTTGGTATGTCATCAACAAAAATAGTTACTTCAATGAAATAAACAACTTTTCTCTTCTTTTTCAAAAATCTTTCGAACAAATTGCATAAAATATACACTTTAAAGACCCCGGTAAGTCACACAGGCACACACACATTCGTTATAAGTTTGCCCGCATATAAGCAAATCCAAAACAAAAATTTGATAATACAGAACTAGTGGTATTGTCCTTTAGTCAAATGACAAAAGTTCGGCTGAATGTGGCAGTTCCAGACGAAGATCGTTCGGAAAGATCTGACAATCTAGATCCAAAAACGTCTGATCGGACTTTGTCGGCTAGTGTGTGGCAGTGACCCATAATTGTCTGAACTGACTTTGCGTGCATCTGCCAATTCAATGGGAAGCGAATATACTGCAAGCATGCGACAAGTGGAACTGGACTAATGAATGTGGCTGCGTGTGTGGAGGCCTTTATCACTTCCTTTACACGTTCATTAGCATGGAACAACTTAATTGGTATACAAAACAATGCTTTATACCTCAGTCTTAAGCTGACGCTTATGGGACCTTTCAATACTGACATTGGTAATGTTTACATATTTTGGGTGTTTTCATTGAAATCGCCAAAATACTTAGTACATTTTATGAAGGCTAACTTGAAAAGAAAACTTTTAAAAATTCAAATGTTTTTGACTAAAAAGTCGTCATCGGGAGTACGTAGGAGAATAGTCCTGATGGCGACTTCTTAGTCGAAAACATTTGAGTTTTTAAGGAGTTTTTAATCACAAGTTTAATAGCCTTCTTAATGTTCCAATTGTTGATTGTAGCCTTCCCTTTAGTTGATTTCATTCAAATATTCGTCGACGCACTAATAGTTTTTGTTTTAAGAAATATGGTTGTTCAGAGTGTAATACAAGAATGAAAATTGTTGGGTAGTTAAATAAAAGTATTACTTTATTTTTCAATATTATGTTCTTTTTTCATATTCAAATATTTCTTTAATACTAATAGTATCCATCTCGTTTGATTTTGGACGTTAGAATTTTTGAAAGTTCCAGTGTACAAAAATCAGTCATCTCTGAAAATAATAGACTTTAGTGAACTAGTTGGAAAACTTGGGCCTGACACCTTGTACGAATTTGGTTGACGTGTTTGAGAAGCCAAACAAGCTTGCATAAGAACTACGAATGATGTATCCTCTTTTATTTGGATCGGTGCTGCCAACGACAAAATCATTCGGAGTTGGGAAGGCAACGAAGGATAAAAAAATTTTAGAAGTAAGTACAAACATAAAACACCGAGCTTAAGCTTGAGACAAGACAACTGCTTTAGCTGCTTCGTCAATCTATTCGCCAAGGTTCAGGCAATAATCTTCAGGATTGCAACGGAACGGTTTAAATGTTAATTATGACATGAATACTCTCCTTAAAACTCATTAAACCGACCAAACCTAATACCTTCGCACAGAGGTTGCATAACACTGCTAATCTGTTCTTGAAGGACGACTGATATCTCTAAGCCGTTCAAACGCCTAAAGGTCTGCGGTCTTACGAACAACTATTTTGACCACTTGACATGTAATACAAGCAACAGTGTTACCCTCTGGTGAGGAAAAAAAATGACGTTTATCTGTAAAACAATGGCGTCTAAAAATTAATAAAAGAGGAATTGGAAACGCAATTCAAAAAGACTTGCTAAGTACGGGTACCAACATTGGTAATTTGCAATTTATCACAGTTTTCTACCATTTTCAGAAAATTTCTAGCCCGTCTTTTAGATTTAACAAGCAAAATCTGTTATTCTGACTTTCTGCTTGTCTCACTAACAGGCGAATAGACAGCTTTTTGATCGTCCCGGTTAACAAACAGGGCCGCTTGGATTTTGTCTGGAAGGTGGTCATAGCCTTAACCAGTAGAATCGTCACCGTTAAGGTATGAATGGAACACTGGCATCCGATTTCCAGCATCAACCGCTGGCAGTTGCTTTTCAATCTTTGTCGCTCCTCGTCATCATCTTAACAGCCACACTCGGAAATTCCTTGGTCATCCATGCAATCTGGAGGGACTTGAGAATGCAAACGAAGGGAAATCTTCTCATTTTCAACGTGAGTGTGGCAGATCTGGCTATGAGTGGCCAAATGATTGTTTCATTTGTAGCGTTGTTGTATGGAAAGTGGCCGTTAAATCGTCCATTTTGTTTTACAGACATTTTCTGTTCTTCGTCATTTACCAGGGTAAGTCTTTTGACATTGGTGCTCATCACACATAACAAATACCGAGAAATTTGTAGAAATGTTTGCTTCAACATATCCAGGAACTGTATTTTTGCTATAATTGGAGTTATTTGGTTGGTAAGCATTCTCCTGTCCGCTCCATTTCCCAGTAGAACTGCTGTATATCAACCAGTTGTTCACCACTGTACCTACATCATCTACTCAGCAGCTAAGATCACCAGAGCCCTTGAGTATACTACCAGTGCAATTGAAATGTCTTGCTTCTTTCTAATTGCTTTTTTTCTTTGGAGAATCAACAAAGCGGTACGGCGATCGAAAAATGTAGTTAACCCAACTCTCACTGCTTTCAACGAAAAAGAAACAATAGTGGATTCGAACGATTACTCGGCTTATGCGACTACCGTTGCCCTTGGCATATACCTGATCTTGGCTATGCCTCATTTCATCTGTTCAACTGTTTTGAAACTTCAAGTCGTCCGCTCTATCTCTCCTACTTTACAACTTGTGGTTTATTGGATTTTCTGTTGCCACTGTGCTCTAAAACCAATTGTTTACGCAAAAAGGAGCGAGCGGTTCGTACAGTATGTTCGACTGCATATATCTCATTTACTTTGTTGTCAGAAATTTCAACTATGGACGAGACGAAACCGCATGAACATGTACCGGGTCTCAGAGTCGAGTACTCATGACTTAAGTAGACAATCACAGTTGGAAGTAGCTGCAGTTTCATCTCAACGGCGACTCAAAGGCCGACAAGCTTTCTTAGAGTTCACTGACTTGGGGGCTTTTCCGAATCAGCTTGAAGAAGAGAAGTTCGACCAATTCTCCAGCAGTCCCCCTGAGCTTAGCTTGTCTCGTTGTTTAAGTTCTGTAACGGCTGTAAAAGCAGGCTACCCTGACACGTTGCTGAAAGAAAACCCTGAACCAACTTTGCTTTTTGTTAATGAAGCGGACTCCTCATCCACAGCTCAAGAACAACTTCCTTCGACGACAAAACTTACATTTAACCCTACACTTGTAAAACATTTTGAACGAACTGCACCTCCATACCGACCTTCTGTAAGCAATTTGGAAGGATTAGAGACAAGTAAAGAGAAGAAGTTTAATTTTTCTCCTAAACAATCTGCCAACCGAGCCGTTCAGGTAGAAATACATTACCAACCTGCGACTCAAAGAAGGGGCGCATCTGTTCCTTTAAATAAAGAGAGCGATACACTTTCTGAAGATGAGGTAGAATTAGAAATCATTCGATGCGAAGACATTCCAGGAATCAAAAAACAGATAAGCCAATCAGTGGCAAGATATAAAGCCAAGGAAAAGCCTCTTCAAGCGATCCCATTGGAGATGATGCTGCCTGGCGTGACATTAGAGGAAGACGCAAATTGCTAACCAAAAAAATGTTCCAAAACACGGCCATGCACCATTCTAATAAAGATGGCGGCTGGACATTTTGCAACGATGCATTTCGAACCTTACATCGCTAAAAGAAAACCATCGAAGGTAACAATCGGTAAAATTCCTCCTTCGTAGGTGGAACAGGTATTAAACTGAATATTATAAAACTAAACATTCTCCATCATAATCGACTTCAAACTTTACTTTTCCTTAACGAAATTTTTGGGCAACTGTTATATGTTATCAATATTAGACAGAGGAAACCGTATATTTAACAAATATTGCAAGAGCGCGTGACGGATAAGAGTTGGCTGTAAATTATCTCATATTCAACAAGAGCGACTGGAAAGATGTTTTATTAGATTGAATTTTTCTGAGAGCTACGATATTTGAAAATCATACATACGATTTGGTTGCTTCCCGATTTTCAGCTTTGCAACACTTTCCATTAAGATCAATCGGTATACGAGCTGATAACTGAGATTGAATTGACCAATAAGAACGCTAGAAAAGCAATATTCAAGATTGAAATTTTTTAAAAAGTAGATAAATGTAGAGTGCATGACAAAAATTTGACTTTAAGGGAAAAAGATATGCACCATTGACTTTTGTTAGAAAGATTTCAGATAAAACTCATGATCAAGCAAAAGCACAATGCGAGAGAGCAAACGACCACCAGAATTCCAGTTTAGATGTTTTGAGTTATTGGATACCAAGAATCTGCCATCCGTTTTACACTCAAAAGCGCTGATCTATTACATATACTCAACAGTAAGGACTAGCTCTGTTTTGTGAGAAGCGCGTAGAGATTTAAAATTTTTGAAGAAAAACAATGAGTATATATTAAAATCACCATCGCACAACAAAATCGGTTATTTTTTTCTCTCTGAAATCGCCTAAGTAATTTTGCTGAAACAATTGTTCACCAAAGGCTCAGTGAATATCTAGGTGGTGAACCTTTACTTCGCCTTCGGCGGATATTTGTGTAATAAACATTTTAAAAAACGTTTCTTAAAAAACTCTGGATAAAATCAAGCAACCATTTGCAAAGATTCTGCTTTCGCTGGACTAATAGATGATCTAATTCGTTTGAAAAATTGAAATATGAATACTAAATATATTCAAAACCAATATGACGTTTGTATATTTCAGTACAATGTTATTGTACCTGATTAAGCCTCGGAATTTCGATTCGAATTAACATTGCTTCCTCCGAGCCATTTGGTTTCAGTAGCCTTTAAGCCCCGGGGGAGAGGGGGGTACTCCCTATTTTGGGGTGGTAGGCATGACCGTCGTATTTTTTAGGGGTTAGAATTATCAGTCCGGTATTTTTAAGGTTCGTTAAAAGAAATCCTGTGCTAAACCAAGAGCCTGGTGTTTTTAGGGTTGAAAGACGCCAAGCTAGTGGAGGCCCAGTGGACTCACTTGTGACCTCGCAGTTTCGTGTTCTAGCAAACGTGCGTACTGATAAGAAGTTAAGACAAAAGACCTTTGGCGAATGTCCTATTACGAGCGTGCCTTTGTTAACTGCATATCACGTTCGGCGCAACAAAAGGGGACTTAACGTCGACCATCCAGCTATCCAGGGAAAAATCTTGGCTTTCAATTCGTGTTTTTCATTGTAATTTTAAAACCAAAAGATTTTTTGTAGGGTAGAAAATTTTATCCCTCGTTTTTATTTTTTGGTAATTTGGGGACTTTTCCGATGGTCATCGCTACCCTTTTGCACCCCAGAGTACCCACCCCTCCCCCGCCCCCGGGCCTTAAAGCTTACCATCATTTTGTCAACGCTACACAATATTGAATAAGATTATAGAATATATTTCTGATGACAATTACAACAGCAGAGAAGCTAAAACGCTAGTGTTTTTTAAAAAGTAAAATGGCGTGTAAATAATGAAATTTTAAATTTAATCTATTCTAAATGTATTACACATGTGAGAGCCTTAAAAGTAGTATTTTGTGCATTTCTAGTCATTTCTTTCTGAGCTTTTGTTGTAAATTGTTCAATTGTAAATAAAAAAAAGAACTGTTGTAACATGTATAACAAAATTTTAAAAAAGGTTTTGTTTTTATAATTTTCTGACTTGCCCGCTTTTGTCGAGGGCTGGGGTCTTTTCATTCTAACAGTCTAGATCTGCATCTAGTTTTCATAAAACCGCATGCTTTGGTCAATCGATTTCAGCTGAGGGCAAAGAGTCTTTAGGATGTTTACGGTGTCTTTTGACAGCACAAGGCATTGCCGAACGGCAAGCACTTGCAATCTTGGACAACAACGAGCCAGGTGACAGATTGCGTCATCGACCTGCAAGGCATTGCAATCCTGGTAATCTAATGCAACTAGATTTGCGCAATTCTCTGCCACAGCATTTAAAACGCCTGCATTTGTTCGGCTCTTCCGCACCACACCGATCTCCAGCGTTTCTATTCCGCTGAGTTTCTTTAGGAATCTGTCTATACCAGCATTGGTTACACTGATAGTATTTCTAAGGTTGACATGGTTCAGTGTGTTACATTTATTTGCCAAAATATCAAGTCCTGTATCTGTAACTCTTTTGCAACCTTCAATGCTAAGTGAGTTGAGATCAGGGCAACTCTGTGCAGCTTCATCCAAAACGTTGTCTGTTACCCAGCTATTACCGGTAACACTTAGTCTTTTAAGTTCCTTCAGCTTTCGCAAAACCTGAATAAAACCCGTACTTGTCACTTTTTCGCATCTCTTTACTTCCAGAACTTTTAAGTGAGGGCAGTTACCCGCCTCAGCAATTACCTTGAAACCAGCATCAGTTATCTTCCGGCTCGACACAGCTAGCAAACGCAGTCTATGGCAGTGCCAGGCAATATTGAACAAGCTTAAATCCGTAAGGTTGCGGCAAGCGCGACTTGTGAGGCTGATTTCCCGTATTGTTGAAATCGAGACTTGTGTCGTCAAAAACATTATAATGCGGTCCCGTATATTGAAATTGTCGTCTGAGCTTGATAAATCAATTTTTCTCCAGAGGCTTGGATCTAGACTCATTTGTCTCCATTTTCGGCACACGGCCGCCATTTTGATGCGATCTTGTACGCTGAGGTACGAAAGAATTTTGAGGAGAAGAGGATCCGGGAGCGGGAATCTTGCATCGCACAAAGAATGATTGTGTGAACGCCGCTTTAAACTGCTGCCAAATCTTTTAACATGGAAACGTGGTCTGTGTAGAGAACGAAACAGTTTAGTAGGAAATTTCCTTGGTAAGAAACCACGCATAAACAATGGATGTTACGTATTTGATCTTGATACCGGTTTTGCTTACAAACCGTTGTGTGAAAGAGCGGATCCGTGAATGAAAAAAACTTTATCAAACTCTTAGAGTTGTTTGTGTAGATAAATAAGAGCACTAAATAATAGTTTGTGTTAAACGAAACTTAGAAGAAAACGAAGCAAAAACTCATCACGTGCGCAAATTCCCTATACAATATTCGGATGAACCAATTGAAACCAAGCAATCAACACAGGCATTTAACGGTTTCCGTTTGTTTAAAAAATTAAAAAGGTAAAAAGGAATGAGCAAGGCTAAGTTTACTAGTGGATGCGTTATTCGTCCAGATTGATATATCGTCTCTTGTGTTATGCCTCTAGTGTAAATATAGGACAAATAACAACAAAACGCATTCCGAAGGCAGCTCCGTCTAGACGTATGAAACGTTTTTATACTGGAGACGCATAGTCAGCCGAACTATAAACGTTTGCCCTAGTTCGCCCCGACGAACAATTCTTCTTTGGTATTACTAAAAAGAGTTTTTTAAAAAAGGCATTCGTCTTAACTTTACTTTTGAAAGACGTGGATTGTAGTCCTGACGAACGTATTAAGTTCGACACATCATCGAGGTACCCTTCAACGAAGCTGAGTCTTAAGTTGTTTCCCATTTGACCGGTCGGGCCGGCCGAAAATAACTGATTCTGGCCAGTTTAAATAGAAAGATCCAGAGCCGTTCAGAAACAAGCTGTTAAGATGAGATATTTTCCAAATATTACACCATGCAGCGAAAACTGGGAAGACACGCGCGTCCATTTTCCCCGCCACAACTCTCAAAAATTCCCGCGCTTTTGCCAACCGGAGCGGGAGAACTGAACAGCGCTGATCCACGAGCAGGGCCATTCTGGCCAGAACCAGTTCTAATATTTAAGAACTGGCTTGTCGGACCGGTCAAATGGAAAGCGACTTTAGTCACATAACTCGCATGAATTATCGTTCGCGGTAAGCGTTAAATTTTGATTATTCCAAAAGAGAAGAACTGTTAATAGAGTTGCTTTGTCTTAACAATAACTCACTTGCGTTGGAAATTTTCTAACCCTGTATAAAGCGAAAAGGTTCTCACCGTTTCTTGAAGATCACTGACTTTAGAAGAACAGAATTTACGTTTGAGATATCTACGGTTTTCGTTGGAAAACTTCCCATAGTTTTGGGTGACACTGACGAGTATCTTTAAGCAGGCATCGACATAAAATGCAAATAGTTCACTTGACTCAGACGCCGTTTGAAAAACGTTTGTCGTTGCGAAGAGTAGAGTGCCGCCAAACAAGAGTCGCTTGGCTCAATTGAATATGTTTTGTGTGAGAAGCTGTCATAAAGGGCGGACTTTTCGAAGATAGTGTTAAAGGTTACCTCTATTGTTTAAGGTAACAATAGGCTAACAAGAGCACAATTACGACTTAATTAGAGAATTGAGACAATAGCCATTATATTTACTACTAAGTTAAACTCTATCTTGCATGCCGTACTCTACTCAGCCATGAAAACTTTTGAAACTGGTTATGCAAAAAATCCGTAGAGCTTTATAGTAAATATTCTAAATGTGTGAATTATTACTTACGATTTTTTGTAACAAGAACGGAGCACCTTAGACACATTACTTTTGAAAAATATTACACAACGGCGCATAGAATTTAAAAAAATAAGTGATTACACACATTTTAAAAACATTATTTACAAAGTTTACTTGCGAGCACACATTGCTTTTTGACCCCGAAAACGCACCTTACCGTCGCTTAACATATTGTTTACCTCTCAGTAAATTAACACAAAATTAGAATATAATTATATATTATACTGTTTGCTTGCAGGGTCTTGGCTAATCATTTTGTTTCATTTAAATAAAAAGACACATAGCTAATAATAACGCACACTGCTCGGTTCAAAGCATAGAAATAGAATAGTTCTTGCGCTCCCTTGAGGGCCGGAGAAGGATCAAATGCGACCAACACCGAAATGAGTTATTGTTTTGTCAGTACTGGTAAATGGAAAAACTTCTTTGTCCAGAAGTTCCATCACAATCTTATTGCATTTGTTAAGAAAAAGACAATGTATATTGTGGATTAGATGGGAACGTGTCCAAAAGAAAAGAATTGGCAATTTTTCAAAAGTGTAGTCACATAAAACTTTCATGAGTTTACGCCGGGCTTATTAAGAAAAAAACTCAAAATTTGTTCCTAACTGTGCGAATTTGCGACTCTACCTAGCATCATCAAGTTTTACGAATAATGACGCAAATAAAACTAACTTCATACTCATTAGCATGCTTTTAAGCACGTTAAAACAACTAGTAACTCAATTTGAATTAAAGTGAAAATAGAACCAGACAAGCGTATACATATATATATATATATATATATATACGCAACATGTAAATGCGACCACTTTGTCGACGAATACGGGAGCAAAAACTCAAGATATATCTCTTCACGTGTTTTGGTAGACTTAAAACTTTTCTTTTTCTTTTTGGACAAAAAAGGGTTCAAGTTTCATTGACGACTCGGTGCTCAATGAAGTGCGCTTTGCTCGCGACCAACTTGAGGCAGCACGTGTCACTGAGCAAACCCGTGTGACGCGAGCCAACTTACAAACAAACAACTTTTATAATGTTGATACAAAAAACTGCTTTATTTTAATGCTGCGTCATCTAAAATCTTGTAAAATAAACCTCTAGAAAGTTTTCCTCGCTTAATTATCGCAAACTCTTTCCAAGGTTAGTTTAACTAGCATAACATTGCACGGAAGCTAAATATCGTTTGTATTTACCTTGTAAAAAGCCCTTCATATCAGGAGGAAAGAAGTGCGAATCAGCTGGTATTTACATTTTGATATTGGTCTAACTGTAATTTATTTGTCTAGGATGGATCGAGTTTTGAAATGAATCAACTTTGATTAACCGAAAAAACTCTGAAATTTTGTTTTTTTATTAGCAAGCCGGCGCGTGTACCTATTTTCCTTTTAGTCACTTAAGGCAAAAACAACTGTTTCAAGCGTATCCGATTATAGATAAATTGGAGCACAGCTCAATCCAAAATTGTATGAAAACGTTGTAAGAAAGCATTGTAAATAGGATTTTGAAAACTCTCACCGATTGTCTTTTGCATTCTTGTCTTTGTATTTCGCCGAGACAAATGTCCAACCGCACTTTCCGTTAACACTTCCCATTTCTGACACGGCAAGAGCCAGAATTTTCACTCAGTCGTCAAAAGATGAAAAATTTATGGCATCACTTTTTAACAAACACCGTTTTACAAAGTTTTGTTAAAGAATGTTTTTGTATGTTTGAAAGCAGGTTTTGGTAATAATCTGCATAACCTTGGGCGCCTTTGTTTTGCAAATCAAGAGAGTTATTTACCACAAACAATCAACTTTGTAACAGCCAATCAGAACAGAGATCCGTACAAAAGCGACCACTGTCTTATGTTTAAGAATATTCAAATACCAAAATTGTGAACGTGAGTAAATACATATTTTATCTTTATAAGAACAAACTATTCAAATCGCTGTCGCACAAATTTCACCAAAAGTGAACTAGAACCGCTTCTTAAGCCCTTGAATCTTTGAGTGCTTCCGAAAAAAAAAACAATTTTGTCTTTTATCGCCTAAATTCCGAAAAAGACACCAATTAACGATAATAATGTTTTATTCCAGGTACTGTTAGGGTCTGTTCATTTGGGCCTTTCCATATATTCGGGACTAGCAATAAAATTTTGAAATTTCTCCCAGATTGTTAGGGCGATAGGATTTTCCATTCAAAATCATGGGTACGGTGGCAGGGGGGGGAACAGTTCGTTACAAAATCTGAGTTTGCTTTTTATTCCAAACCAAATTATTAGGGGGAGGGGGGGCACACAATACATTGAGTTCAGTGCAGTCTTACACCAAAAGTTTAAGTAGTCGTATTTTTTAAGGTATGAAATCAGCCTCTCTGTTAATTCATTCGTACCTTTTATGTTCATTTTCAAATCCTTCCCCCTTTTTCAAGGCATAAGTTCCCTCCTGTCCCCCGACCCCTCCCCCCTCCAGGAGAGTATTGCCTCGTTACACTTTTTTTTATGAATATACGTTGTCAACAAAACTGCCATACTCAAAAAAACCTTTTTGTACAAAGATAGGCGCAAATGTTTTTAGTATTAGTACCTGACATTCTCGCATGAATGCAACAGAAAAATCATTAATTGGTCTAAACAGGAGGGGGTCGGGGGGGGGGGGTCGGAGGAGATGATAACCCAAATTCTTTGTTTAGTTTTACTGGTCTGTAATTAAAGATACGCACGTTTATTTTTTTTTATTTTTGCTAACGTTTTTTCTACTATGTTATTTTCGTATTGAGGCCTGACATACAAATTCTGTTTTACAAGAACAAATTCACATCTTGCTTTACATCATCTGAAGTGAAAAAGACAAATAAATTTTATTGAACATGCTAAACACTGGTTAAACAGTTTTCAGTTTATATATAGTATCGCGGCAGTCAAAGCCGCGTTGTCAACGCAATCAAGTTGACATGAAAAAAATTTGATGGGTCTCTCATGCATTGGTAATAACTAGTGTGAACAGTTAAGATGGATGAAATACATAGGTAATGAGACAAAAATCCCAACATTTCGACCATAGCAAATTGTTTTAAAATGTAATCAGGCTGATTTGATAAAAACCGATTGTAAAATTTAGAGGTTGGATTTAGAAAAATTGACGCTCCATAACTGTCCACCCTCAAGCTAGTCAACCTATTGCATGTTTAAGCACAAACCTCCAGTAGTAGGCCATATTTCTAAAAGAAAGTAATGGTATATCGACAAAACATCAAACACTGTTAATGTCTTGTGCAGTCTTGTACAGATTTTACCGAAACTGTAACTATGCAAAACAGTTCGATGATTAATGACAAATGTAAACTAAAAACAAAATGTATTATTTCTGCGTTTCCGGTCACCCAACAGACGCCAAGTTAGCTTCCTTTCGCCATTTTGTCTCTCTTTTCTTTACTTTGCACGGACATGTTTCAACTTCTATAAAATTCTAAATCTTCCCCCAAGTACGGACGAGTGAAATTCACGTCAAGTTTCTCTAGTTTGACTGCAAAGAGTGCAAGTGATATGAACCCCTCGTCTTCTTCCTGTGATACGTGGACAGCAAGATAAATTTTTGTGCAATTTTTTTTAAAATTTGGTTGCTACATAAGACCAAGAAGATACACGGACTGACTGAACAGGGGTGGGTGCATCAGCATTGTTGTTTTAGCGAAGAGTAGATTGTGAAAAGCCGCTGACAGTAGCGCGGGTTCAGAAACGCAATCGTTTAAAATATAAAGAACGGAAGTCTTCACAGGTTTGTTCACAGACGCTGTAGTCAGCTACATGCAGGGAAAGTTACATTACAGCTAAATGTTAAATGATACAAACAAGAGCAATGGGCAGTTCAGCTTCAAAGCAAAAACGGAGAGAGAGAGGCACGAAGCGTAAATTTTTCAGCCAATGTCTAAACTGTTTTTTCAAGTTAAACACAAGGTAAGTTTTTCGCTTTATTGTTGTGCTCTAACACCGTTGATTTTTATTTACGGTATTTAGTAATCGATGTAGCGCGTTGTTTATATAATACAACACCAGCCTCATTTAACCATCGGTTTTAAAAAAAACCGCAAATTTGAGATAGGTATAAAATTTGCGTAGGCAGGAAATATTTGACTTTAAGAAGATAAAATTTGTCAATCATTAAATCCTCGACGATTTCAGTAAAATAAAGTGTTGAGCGTTCAGAATCGTTTACCTTATGTTTTGAAAACTGGGTTTCCCTAGAATATATTAATAGTGGCAGGTAACCAATGCTTTGGTGGGGAAAATTTGTGAAAACTTTTTATAAGGTATTTATCAAATATTTCCATAATATTTAATGCAACGGACGTTTATTAGTTAATTTGCATTTTGTTGATGTTTTGGAAAGATAAGTTACTACACTAAAGTTTTATTCAAGACTTTGCTGCGGAGCTCTGGAGGCCTGAACGGTTTATATTGCCGAGTAAACCCTGTGAAGTTTGCATAAACAAACACAACGGGTACCACAATCTTAAACGCAAAACCCGCAGAAACCTCGGAATCTCAAATGAAGTCGAGCCTCGGAGATCCTCATTCGTACATCGTTACACAGAACGCTGTTTCTACTTCCTTTGTTACAAGACGCTTTCAAAAGAGTTTAAAAATTCATAGCTAACGTATATTTAATTGCTCTTAAAAACATTTGTATATTTGCGATATAAATATTTTAAAAGATATTCTTTTGTCCAGACAAATTTAATGAATTTTTATGCTTTCGCAAAATCGAGAACCACTGAAAATAATTCTTTTTGATAATGTTTTTGCGTCTACAGAAATCAGAAGTTTAAGTTAGGTATTTTCTAAAAACAATGAATACCAAGTCGTTTGAAAACAAACATTTTAAAGTTTATATCGCTGCCTTAAAAGTTAGATCTTCACCAATTTAACCCCAAAAAACATCCGATAATTTTTTCTAAAAGCGAAGTCGTGCCTGGTAAAATGTTAAGAAATTGATTTCTTGCAACTCAACATGTTTTTAAATGCTTTGGCAACACAATCCTGTTCATTGAAATTCTTAATTTTCTGTTTGTCAGTTACGTCGTTTTATGACACTTTAGTGTCCAAAGTAAAGCCGTACACGAAAGATCATCGCCCCGTTTGAATTGCGATAATTTGCATATAAACATCTTCGAATATTTTATACTTAGACTCACGTTTCAATTCTTACACTACAACAACTTCAAACTTGGTATCTTACCGACCTTCAGACAAAACTTAAATAATTTTTGAAAAAACGAAACAAAGCTTTAATACCAGCTCTTTACCAGTAAAGCTCCTCCAAGCATTTGGAGAAAAAAATGCAAAATTGGTGCCCTCTATGAAAGAAATTTTACTTGGAAGTTATATCGCCTTTATCAATTTACAATATCAGATCTTTGACATATCTGACACATACATTAAAAGAAATAATTTAGTGAACATATTTCGTTATTTCCCTTTGCAAAAACTTATTCATTCTTTAACTGATAAAGGGTGGCTAATTAAAACGTTGATTGTTATCGCTAACGGCCCCTAGCTACTGATACACGAAAAGGACTCGCACTTTTTGCTTAAGGGCGACCGTTTGACTTTTGTGTTTGTGTGTGGGTTGGGCGATTTTGTATTGGTGCGACATTCTTTTTCAAGGGCCTAGTGTGGGAAGATTTTTTTTTAGGGTTTTAAGTGTGCGTGTCTTTAGGTTTACATGGTACAGAAATTTTTTTACAAGGGGTTACGCTTGCCAAATATTTTTTTTATGAAATCGCCCTACCCCCGTCCCCCCTGCAATAGTAAAATAGTTGGCCCTCTAAGGTACGGATTCACAGTGCAACTTTGCAAACTTTTTCGTACTTCACCGCAAGAGGTGACTGACACCGTATGCAGTTTTTGATCTTTGCGCGCAACAACTTTGTATGCATGCAATGTTGCGCGTAAACAAAGCGTTATTGTACATCGTGAAACAATTTCAGAGGTGACTGACACCGGATGCA